>PVJC01036930.1:0-17486 GCA_004026665.1 Murina feae | reverse complement strand
GGGGCGGGGGGTTTCCCGGGGATGCCCACCTCAGCCAGTCGCTTTGACCCTCACTTAGAATTCCCTGGGATTTGGGAACTTCCAGAAGTTGATAGCCTGCTGCTTGCGGGCCCGGCAGAAAGGGGTCTTGGCAGGCACTGAGCACACTGCGGGCCAGAGCCAACCATGACCGTGGGCACGTAGGTCCCCAAACAGCCCCGTTGGCGCTGGCAGGGCCACAGCAGGGCTGGCGAGGTGTCTCAAGAGCTGGAGATGTTTGTGCAAACGGGTGACTCCTAACCCTGCAGAGGTGCCTCCGCTGGGACTAATAGTGACGATGACAGGATGGGTCTAAGAGCAGCTGCCTTGGACTCGCGCTAGCTTTCTGTGCCGGACACTGCAGTACAGCATCCATGATTGATCCCATCTCCCAGGCGAGAGACCCGAGGCTCCGCGTCCCGGGTCAGGTTGGCTCCACGCTCACACTTGGGACCCCAGACCAAGCTGCTGACCAGCCGTTAGAGATGGAGAACCCAGCATGACCCCTGACATGAGGAGTCTTTTTTGACTTTTCCATGAGATTCTCAGGGGCCCTCTGAGCTCACCCAAGTACGTCAGGCTGAGCAAGTCCTACCCATTTGACAGATGAGCAAACAGAGGCAGCCAGAGGGCGTCCCGGTGACTCACCCACCGCAGCACATTGACTTCCTGGCCTGGTGCTGGGAAGGTCAGGACCCTGGGCAGCCCCCGGCTGGGCCGCGGGAAGCGCCTTTCCTGGGCCTGTGTGCTCTGAGGCCCGAGGCGGGCATAGTTCCCACAATACTTTCAGGGGATTCTCTACTGCAGCGGAGCCGTGAGCTCACGCGTGGGAACAAACGCAGGGCCTGTATTTGAGGGTTTGTGTGGCATGTGACAATTTGCTGTGTGATTTTGACCGAGTCCGTCCATCTCTCTGGGCCCCCCTTTTCTCAGACTCCCTGCCCTACCTGCAGCACCAAGGCTGCCGGAGACTTCAGAGGGACACGCTGGGCATCTATTGTGAACACTGGGCAGTGCCCGTGGACCACACCCAGAGGGCAGAACTGTCCTGCACACTTCCCTTTGCACATGCTGTTCCCCGCTCCTGGACACCCTTCCCCACCTACTCCTTGTGGTTCCTTCATCATTGCTGAGGCTGAGCTCACAGGCCACCTCCTCTGGGAAGTCCCCCTTGTCCCAGCACACGTCTCAGACTGTGCGGGAGTCTCACTAGGGGAGGACCTACGGAGAGCATCTTTGTGCCCCAGCCCCCGGCACAGGGCGGGCACTCGGCCTGACCCCAGCGCTTTTCCCTCTGCCTCACAGTGTCCTGCTGGATAGCTGTCTGGTGGCAGAGGCTGACGAGGACCAGAGCAGAGTAGACAGGACGGTGACCCAGAGGGCCTCCTGCCAGGTATGGAGCAGCACGGGGCCTGGCCCCAGCTGCCCTGGGGTGTGGGCTGGCCTCGGTGGGAGGGGCTGAGGCCTTGACTCCTTCGTTTATGTGGGGTTTTCAACATGTGAGATGCCCGCCAGACAGAGGGGGCAGGGCGGTGGGACCGTAAAGCCCGCTGGTACCAGGGGTCAGGTGGTGTTAGGAGGGGCCTTCGGTGGAGGGGGTGGGGAGCCGCTGGACCCGCATTTTGGTCCTCACGTGGCTGTGTGGCCCTGGAGCAGTCGCCACTCCACGCTGGGCCTCAGTGGCCACCTCTGTGAAATGGGACTAATCTCCTCCCCTGCAGGCTGTGCACAGTTGTGTACTGTCCCTGGGGAGGACTGTGGTGGCTGCTCTGGTGCCTGTGTCCCCACTCACACAGGGCTCATTATATGTGACAGGTCGGGGTGGGGCCTGGGGCTCCTGCATGCACTGCTCCTGCGAGGTGGAAGGCCACCTCCTGGATGCCCCAGGAGATGGGCTGGACAGGCTAGGGTGGGGCATGGATTGCTGGTGGCAGCTTCTGTTTCCACTCTGTATTTTGCAGGAGGAAGCCGCAGCCGCCAGCTCAGGAGGTAGGTGGTGATGGGGTGGAAGGTTGTAGGGAGTGTGCAGGGCCACCCCACCTCCTCTCCCTCCCTCTCCACCATCCCTGTCCCCCTCCACCTGCCCCATCCTCAGGCGAAGCACCCGTTGCCCCTGGGACCATATTATCAAAGCGGGTGATGGAGCTCAAGGGCCCCGGGGATTGCACTGAGGCCCAGGCCTGCAGCAGCCTGGGGAAGCCTGCTCCCCACCAGCCGCCCCCTCCCACCACCCTCTTTCCTGGGAACTCCGCGCTCTGGGCTGCCACCCAGCAGGGGTTTGGCTCAAACATGCAACATATTACAGTGAAAATTAGGACCAGAGCTTGCTAAGGGCGCGTCCTACACTCCACGCCCCTTCTGAGCTTTTTTTAAAAATATTTTTTTTTATTGATTTTAGAGAGGAAGGGAGAGGGAGAGAGAAATAGTAACATCAATGATGAGAGAGTCACTGATCGGCTGCCTCCTGCACGCCCCACACTGGGGATCCAGCCCACAACCTGGGCATGTGCCCTGGGAATCGAACCGTGACCTCCTGGTTCACAGGTCGACACTCAACCGCCAGGCCGTGCCCCCGGGCTGATCCTGACGTTTTTGAGCCTGAGGTGGGAAATGCTACTGGGGGTTGGTTAATAGAGTGCAAGGAGTTAGGGGCTGCAGGCTGTCCCTCCGAGCTGTGGGGAGGACCAGCCACAGTACGTGGTGATGCATTTGACATCGAGTTCCAGGGACAAGAGTGATGCTCCAGATTTTGGGAGCAGCTGCTGCAGGTGCAGCCGGGTGCTGGGCTGGTCTGTGTTGGCGCTGGTGGGGAGACCCCATCTCCCCTGCCTCCCCCCAACTCTGTGCTCCTCATTGCAGTCCCCAGGGTCCCGCCTCTGCCTGAGACCCCCGTGGCCCCAGCACCATGGCTACCCCAGGCCGGGACATGGAGCTGAATGGCCAGGTCCAGGACCAGCCGCCTGGCCAGGTGGCCCCCAGGCTGGCCCCCCTAAACCCGGTGGAGCACCTCCCCAATGTGCCCAGCTACCACCCCCCAATCACCCGCATTCCCGTCCTCATCTCCCGGAGGACGACCTTGTCCAACTCCAGCTTCGCCAAGGAGACCAGGAGCTCCATCCGTCGCCTAGGTAGCGTGAGCCCGCCCACCCAGCATGCCCGCGCCCTGGTGTGTGCTTCTGCATGGCTTGGGCTGTTTCCCAGTGCGGGTGCCCTGGTCAGCACGTGGACCACTAGTTGGGCTCATGGAAAACCATCCCTTCCACTGCTGGCCAGTGCCTTCCTCATGCTTCGTGGTGACTTGAAGGGCACTAGTCTGCTTCTCCCTGGGCCTAAAATCCCACAATTAGCAATTCACGTGTTTGGGTTAAACGTTGCTTTCTCCAGATCATCATCATTTGTACAAATAGTCACTCACACTCTAGTGTAAACAAGGCACTCAAATCCCCAGGCCAAGCGTCTTGTGGCAGGCAGCTGGGTGGGGAAAAGATAAGTGGAGGGGAATGGAGCAGGAGAGGCATGGGGAGTCTGTTGCAGGCAGAATCTTCTGACCTTGAGAGTTTGCCAGGAGCTGGAATTTCTGAGGACGGTTGGTATCTGCCCGGCAAATTCCATGTCAGGGAAGGAGAGGCCCCAGGTGCTGGCAGGCAGAGCAGGAAGAGTGGCATTCCCCGGGGCCAGTGCAGAGGGCAAGACGCCTGGCTCTGCTCCACTGTGGCAAGGTGCCCTCCGTGGCCTGCAGGCTTGCTACTTGCTGTCTAATGACAAAGTGCTCAGGGACATACCGAGCCCTGTGGGCTGACCCCTGTCATTTTCTCCCTTAACTCAAGCCAGACCTGCCCACTTTCCCTTTCGATCTGTGTGTGTTTGGCTGGCACGAGGTCAGCAAGCAGGGGGAGCACTGGACGTTTCCTGAAGGAGACCCACTGTGGTCCTTCTATCTCCTGTTCCTAACTCGGGGTGGGCAGAGTGGGCTGAGGTGGCACCAGTCATCCTCATGACAAGAGGTGATGCCCAGCTTCTGTCTCCTGGGCAAGCCCTAAATCCACTCGCGCCAAAGGGTCCCCCAACTTCCACCCTGTGTCACTCCTGGGTTTTTACTCTGGTCTGTACCAACTCTGCTTTTATTTGCTTACTGTTTTCCTTCCAATCGATGCACCTTTTTATGTAATGAAGTGTGTTTATTTTTAAATATATTTTTATTGATTTCAGAGAGGAAGGGAGAGGGAGAGAGAGACAGAAGCACCAATGATGAGAGAGACAATCATGGATCGGCTGCCTCCTGTACGCCTCCTACTGGCGATCGAGCCCGCAACCCAGGCCATGTGCCCTGACCGGGAATTGAACTGTGACCTCCTGGTTCATAGGTCGATGCGCAACCACTGAACCACGCCGGTCAGGCTTAATGAAGTGTATCCAAGCAAACTTGCCATCCCTATAACAATGAAAACCACATGCCTTGCCATCATAGAAGGCACAGATAGAAAGAACCACGGAGACATTGAAAGCAAAGCGATGTTGGCAGTTTTCAGTGGCACAGGATGGCGGGCGGGGGCTCGGGCGGAGACCTGCTCTCCTGGGCACAGAGGGGAGGAGAGGGGGCCACACAGGTGTAAGGCCAGAGCGGCACTAGCCCGAGATTCCCCTTCTGCACTCGGGACCCACAGGGCGTTGGACGAGAGGAACGTCCTCATGCTCTGCTGTCCTTTGCCTGCTCTGTGCCATCGGGTCCCGGGAGCCCCACACCTTGAGAAATGTCCCCAGTGACACGTTGGGACAGTGGACACCTGGCCCCGCGTCCCTGGGGTGGGGAAGGGAGCCTGAGGTGGGTCCACACTCAGGCTGCAGGAAGGACCAGTCTCAGGGTGTGGGTCGTGGCATCGGGCCTCTCAGAGGTCAGGAAAGGGTTGGGTTGATGAAGGGGCGGGGCGGGGGGGAGGCTCCTGGCTGTAGAAAAGCAAGAAAATACCTCCCGGCCAGTGTGGCCCAGTGGTTGAGTGTCAAACCTATGAACCAGCAGGTCACGGTTCGATTCCTGGTCAGGGCACATGCCCGGGTTGTGGGCTCGATCCCCAGTGTGGGGCGTGCAGGAGGCAGCTGACCAATGATTCTCTCTCATCGCTGATGTTTCTGTCTCTTTCTCTCCCTCTCCCTTCCTCTCTGAAATCAATAAAAATATATTTAAAAACAAACAAAGAAATACCCAAACAGGTCCCCCAACAGCAGTAACACTCACTACAAAGAGGCTGTTACCCTTGACTGGAGGACACTCCACATGTCTCCCCGAGGCCTTCAAAGGAGTGAGAGCTGGTGCCTTCTCCTCCCAGCCCTTGGGATGGGGATCCTGAGGTCCAGAGAAGGGAAGCAGCTGAGCCAGGCTGTGCTAGGCCGGCCTCCCCACACCTTCCCTGAGGCTGAACCCCCTCTCCCTGCAACCCTGGGTCCTCGGTGCTTCCCAGGCCCAGGGAATCCAGGTGGGTCTTCGGAGACCTGGCCTCCCAGCCGTGTCCTAGAGCTCCTGTGGCTTCTGTGGCATCACGGCCGCCTCTGTGGGTCCTGGCCGGTGGCCGGGGTTGCGTGGCCCTCAGGGGCCTCTGGGCTCTGCATCTTGCCCATCCTGCGTGGAGCTCTGTGCGGGCCCCTTTGGGAGGTGGCTGCCAGTGGTTGCTCCAAGCCTGTGTCTGTGGCTTCTCTCTCTCTCTCTCTCTCTCTCTCTCTCTCTCTCTCTCTCTCTCTCTCTCTCTCTCTCTCTCTCTCTCTCTCTCTCTCTGTCCCCGTCCTCCTCTCCCCAAGTGCCCGCCACAAAGGAGCACCCAGAAGTGCAGGTGGAAGACACTGATGCCGACAGCCACCCCCTCATCGCGGAGGACAAGCCACCCTCACCGGAGCAGCTGCCACCGTCTCCTGCCAAGTCCGACACCCTCACGGTCCCGGGATCGGCCACAGGGACCCGCAGGTCATCTTTTATGCTTCTCACGGGCTTTGCGTAGCACTGTGCCAGCTGCCCATTTGGCAGATGAGGAGATTGAGGCCAGAGAGGGGAAGCAGCTGGCCCGAGGCCACTCAGCGAGTTGGGGTTAGAACCGGGACTGTGCCCTCCTTTGCTGGTTCTCCTAATTCTCTCTCAAGAACTCTCCAGGGGAGCCCTGTTCCTATTGCCCTCAGCTGCATGTTAGAACGGGGTAGGATGTGACAAGCCTGAAGTTTAACTCTTCTTTTCTAAAATAAATTAAAAAAAAAAAAAGTGTTTTTAGCCCTAACCAGTTTGGCTCACTGGATGGAGTGTCGGCCTGCAGACTGAAAGGTCCCAGGTTCGATTCCGGTCAAGGGCATGCACCTTGGTTGCAGGCACATCCCCAGTGGGGGGTGTGCAGGAGGCAGCTGATCGATGTTTCTCTCTCATCGATGTTTCTAACTCTCTATCTCTCTCCCTTCCTCTCTGTAAAAAATCAATAAGATATGTTTTTTAAAAACTGTGTTTTTATTGATTTCAGAGAGGAAGGGAGAGGGAGAGAGAAAGAGAAACATCAGTGATGAGAGAGGATCATTGATTGGCTGCCTCCCGCACGCTTCCTACTGGGGATGGAGCCCACAGCCTGGGCATGTGCCCTGACCAAGAATTGAACTGTGACCTCCTGGTTCATGGGTCGATGCTCAACCACTGAGCCACGCTGGCCGGACAAGGGCAGTGACTGGGACGGGAAGGGAGGAGGGTGTTTAGGCCGAGGCCTGGCGGAGAGATCGGTATCCCATTGCGTTGAGTGGTTTAGTTCCATTTTACAGAAGGGGAAACCGAGGTGGCTCCGAGAGTTTACGTCCGTTGCTAAGGTCACACACTGGGAAGAGGCAGGTTGCAAACTCAGGTCTGCCTGAGACCAAGGGAGCGCCGTGGTTTGTATGCTCAGCCACTGAACGGATGTGGAGACTGGTCAGACAGCATCTGCGAACCTCTCCTCCCCCTTTCGATGTCCCCGCAGGGGTGTGAGGACCCTTGGGCAGCGGCGTCTCCTGCCCCATCCCCACCCAGGATTTGGCTCTGGGTGATCTGCAAGGGTCCGAGTCAGGCTCCCTTCCCCCGGGGCCTGGCCTGCTGAAGGCCCCTTGCATACTGTGTCCTCGCAGGAAGAGGCTGCCCTCCCAGGATGAGGAAGCGGAAGAGATCAAGGAGCTTTCACCGGCCGAGACCCCCGTGATCGCCTGGTCCGACCCCCCCACCCCGCAGGGCACCGAGTGAGTGGGGCCATCCCTGGGGCTCAGAGTGACAGGAGGCTGGGTGGGGATGGGGGGGGGTAAGAGGAGGTGAGTGGGCGAGAGGGACCCTGGATGCTTTAAAATGTGTTTTTATTGGTTTTTAGAGAGAGAGAGGAAAGGAAAGAGAGAAAGACATCCATGAGAGAGAAGCATCATTGGCTGACCACCTCTGTATGCCCCCCGCTGGGGGCTCAGCCCACAACCTGAGCAAGTGCCCTGGCTGGGAATTGAACCGTGCACTCCTGGTTTATGGGTTGAGGCTCAACCATGGAGCCAGCCAGCTGGACACCATGGATGCTTTTAGAACTCTCGACCACAGGGACTTCCAAGAAGTGACACGAGGCTGGGTCTCCAGATCTGAAAACACCGATGTCACACTCAGCTCAGTGAGGGGCACACAGGGCGGCCACTCTGGGGAGAGCTGACGTACATGTCTGCGCCCAGGCACCCAGGGCCCTCGCCACACGCTGAGTGGAATGTCAGGCAGACTCTCATTCATTCATTCGTTCATTCATTCAGTCTTTCTCTTGCTGTGAATTCATAGTTTAAATTCCTAAAAGTTAAAAAGATTGTAATATATCTGTACTGCTCCCCACCCCAGCTATTTCTGAAGCTTAAATAACTAGCCCTGCCCCCCATCTGTCCCAGACACATACCCCACACTAGGACTAATAGCCCTCAGCTACATTCACCCCTAAGTCTCAATGGAATCAAAGTTTTTTCAGAACTGCCCATCTGCGCGGTACATTTTCTTTTCTTTCTTTTTTTAAAATATATTTTTATTGATTTTAGAGAGGAAGCAAGAGGGAGAGAGAGAAACATCAATGACGAGAGAGAATCATGGGTCAGCTGCCTCCTGCACGCCCCACCCTGGGGATCGAGCCCGCAACCCGGGCATGTGCCCTGACCGGGATGTGAACCATGACCTCCTGGTCCTTAGGTCGGTGCTCAACCTGAGTCTCACTGGCCAGGCCGCGCAGTGCATTTTCTGAAAGCTCACTCCCAGGCCGGACTTCCTGCCGGGAGATGACAGAGTGGGCCCGAATATTTCTGATGTCCAAGGGATTCACCTCCTTCCGGCCAGGTGGGGTCAGCTGTTGCCGGGGACACAGGGGCCCCTTCCACAGGGGCCGGCTCAGCTTTGTGTGGTGTTTCCGTAGCGACCAGGACCGAGCGTCCTCCAGCGCCAGCCAGAACAGCGCCATCATCAACGATCGGCTGCAGGAGCTGGTGAAGCTCTTCAAGGAGCGGACGGAGAAGGTGAAGGAGAAGCTCATTGACCCGGACGTCACCTCCGACGAGGAGAGCCCCCAGCCCTGTGAGTCCAGAGCTGGGATGGCCACCCAGCAGGGTGGGGTGGGACCCCTAGAGCCCTGGTGACTCCTGGTGAGGGTGGCCCCCCAAGTGCCTGGAGGGGGGGTGTTAAGAGAAGCCACATCCCCACTGTGTGGATTTTGGGTCCTGTATGTACAGGTTTAGCTATATACCCAGGGCAGGGAAGAAGGTCAAAGTTCTGACCGATGATCTAGTTGTACTTGGCTCCCCTGTCCAACAGGGCAACTACCCTCATGGACTCTTATTATTATTAAATATATTTTTATTGATTTCAGAGAGGAAGGGAGAGGGAGGGAGAGAGACATCAATGATGAGAGAATCATGGATCGGCTGCCTCCTACACACCTCCTACTGGGGATCGAGCCCGCAACCCGGGCATGTGCCCTGACTGGGAATCGAACCGTGACCTCCTGGTTGAGAGGTCAATGCTCAACCACTGAGCCGCGCCAGCCACGCGACTCTTCTGTCTTTATCCCACTGGCATCAGGTGGTCCACCCTGGGATGTATCTCAGGGTCTTACACTCAGATGGTGTCCATAACTCACTGTGGAACCAGACAGCCTTACCTCACTTGCAATACTGTCATGGGGCTACCTGAACGTCTTCTGCTTTCGAGGTGCCAGGAGGAAATGAGGAGCGTGCTCTGTTGCTGGGGGGCGGGGGACGGGTTTCTAGGTCTTTCCAAAGGAGGACCGTGCCTTAGAACTCACGGTGCCAGCGATGAACCAGCAGAGCCTGCCTTTGCCATCCTACCTAGGAACATGGCCACATGGGACCTGTAAGAGCCAACCTCTAGGTCACCCTCCTCGCCATCCACTGGCTGTGATCCCATTCGGTGACTTGGTTTAGAGGCAAAGGAGCTGAGCTTCCTGCTCTGAGGAACCTAGAGCACTGTTGCCCTGGTTTCTGACCCTGGGGGTGGAAGTCCTGGGTCTGAGGTGCTCCCGGCCCTGCAGGGGGAACCAAACATCCAAACAGATGCACAAGCAGACCCTCAGCTGACACATCCAACTGGCCCAGGAGCGCCTCCTGTGGGCAGTTCCAGATTGGTGGCTGGTGAGCGTTTCTAGACGGGGGCCCAGTTGCTGTGAGGAGGGAGCTTAGGGTTTTACTCCAGGAGAGCTCCCTGGCGTCTGCCCACAGAGCTGGGGGTAGCCTGTGGGATGGGTTCAGGGTCCCCTCAGCCCCAGTGTGGGGTCTGCCGCTGGGAGACTTCTCTCTGCATCCTCTGCCTGAGCCTCAGGGCTGGGTCAGGGTTGACCGGCGTCATCCCACAGCTCCCTCGAAGCAAGCCCCGGAGCCGGCCGCGGGCCCGACACCAGCCGGAGAGGCGCAGGCGGAGGAGGAGCACTACTGCGACATGCTTTGCTGCAAGTTCAAGCGCCGGCCGTGGCGGAAGTACGAGTTCCCCCGGAGCATCGACCCGCTGACCAGTGAGTCCTGACTGGGCCGTGGGCATGGCTGCCTGGGACACACGAGGACGGGAGAGCGGGACGGGATGGAGGGGCTGAGCCCGATGTGGCCTGGGAGGCCGTGGACATCCAAGGCCTGTGACCCCGAAACAAACAAACAAACATATCCCTGGAAGGGGACACATGATCACAGCCATCTGACAGACAGGGACAAAGGCAGAGAGGAGTTTGCCGCTGACACACACAGCTAGTGCTGGCAGCCTGGGCCCCTGACTGCTGACCAGGTCTTTCTGCTCAGCTCTTGCTGGCTCCTTCCTGGAGGTGTTGCTCTGAGCAGAAAAGGGGAGCAGTTCTTCCCACATCTGAAGGGAATCCCCTCCTTTAGCCCATTTAATATTCCTCAGGAGTAACAGTCCTTCATGTGTGCGTGGCTCTTTACAGTTTACAGAGAATCTTCCTGTCATTCTTATCTGACCTCTTATGCCTGAGCCTCAGGGCAGGGCAGGTGCCACAGAGAGACTTTCCCCAGGTCACACAGGCAGTCATTTGGGGGACACTGGTGTCCACTGGGCCTCTAAAATGACCAGGTGACCTATGGTATCCATCCATCCATCCATCCACCCACCATCCATCCATCCATCCATCCATCCATCCATCCATCCATCCATCCATCCATCCATCCATCCATCCACCCATCCATCCATCCATCCATCCATCCATCCATCCATCCATCCATCCATCCACCTGCCCATCCATCCACCCATCCACCTGTCTGTCCACTCATCCATCCATCCACTCATCCATCCACTCATCCACTCATCCATCCATCCATCCATCCATCCATCCATCCATCCATCCATCCGTCCACCCACATGTCCGTGTATCCATCTGTCCATCTTCTGTGCATTACTTCCTGTTACGTATTCACGAAGGCAGGAACTAGATTTTCCCCGCTCCGAGTTATGGGAGTGTCACCCTTCCATAGTGCCTCTAGGAAAGCGCAGACAGACAAGTGGAACACAGAGAGCCCCCTGGCCGCACTGGCTGAGGCTGTGGCCCACCCGGCCCTCCCGCCCCCGCAGACCTGATGTACATCCTGTGGCTGTTCTTCGTGGTGCTGGCCTGGAACTGGAACTGCTGGCTGATCCCCGTGCGCTGGGCCTTCCCCTACCAGAGGCCGGGCAACCTCCACTTCTGGCTGCTGATGGATTACCTGTGCGACCTCATCTATGTCCTGGACATCACCGTGTTCCAGATACGGCTGCAGTTTGTCAGGGGAGGGGACATCATTGTGAGTCACTGCAGGCGGAGCGTGTGGCTGAGGGCTCCACCTCCCCACCTGGGAACCTGGAGGCTCTCCCCGGGGCGCAGCTGCTCTGTTCTGGCTCCTCCAGGGGCTACAGCTCTGATAGGAAGGTGGGGGGGGGTGGGCGGTCATTGGGGACTTCCACCGCTGCTCCCCATTTCTCGGTCATTATCCCATTTTCTTCCAGACGGACAAAAAGGAGATGCGCAATAACTACCTGAAGTCTCGCCGCTTTAAGGTGAGTGCAGGGGCGAAGGTGGTACCTCAGGGGGCCCTGGGTGCTCCGGGACGGGTGTGACGTGGTTCCCTGGGCTGGCACAGGCTGGGCAGTCGGCAGCCTGTGGGTGGGAGGCCTTCAGCTCTATGCCTCGGCCCTCCTGGGCCTCCTGAGCTCACCTGTCCGCTGAGGGTAGAGGCCCCATCACTCACCCGCTCCCGGCCCGGGTTTCCTGTTGCCCACACTGTGCTGCCCGCTGGGATTGCAGATGGACCTGCTGTGCCTGCTGCCCTTGGACTTCCTCTACCTGAAGTTTGGCGTGAACCCCCTCCTGCGGCTGCCCCGCTGTCTGAAGGTAGGACCAGTGGCTTCCCAGCCCAGCCCCCATCTGCCCCGGCTGGCCTCTCAGTGTCGCCCCAGCAGCACTGAGAGCGGGAGGCGCCGGGAGGGTGTCCCCCTCGGAGAGGCAGGGCGAGTCCGATCCGGGTTTGAGTCCTGGCTCTGCCACTTCCTGCCTGTGTGCTTTGGGTAAGGACTGAGTGCCAGTTTCCTCGCTGTAATAGGAGAATGATAACACATATCGAGCATTAAAAGAGGTGCTAAGGTCACACACACACACAGCTGACCTTGAACAACACGAGTTTGAACTGCGTGGGCCCACTTATATGCAGATTTTTAAAAATAAATACATATATTACTATAAATGTATTTTCTCTTCCTTATGACTTTCTTTTTTAAAAAATATGTTTTATTGATTTTTTACAGAGAGGAAGGGAGAGGGATAGAGAGTTAGAAACATCGATCAGCTGCCTCCTGCACACAAGGGGGGATGTGCCCGCAACCACATTGACCGGAATTGAACCTGGGACCTTTCAGTCCGCAGGCTGACGCTCTATCCACTGAGCCAAACCAGTCAGGGCTCCTTATGACTTTCTTAATATTTTCTGTTCCCCAGCATCCTTTATTGTAGGAATACAGTGTATAATACGCACAACGTACAAAATATGTATAAATCAACTGATGATGTTATTGGCAAGGCTTCCGGGCAAAGCAGGCTCTTAGTAGCTAAGTTCATGGAGAGCCCAAACTTATGGCTTTTCAACTACACAGGGGTCCGCACCCCAACCCCCGTGCTCTTTTTAAAAAAATATATTTTACTGATTTTTTACAGAGAGGAAGGGAGAGGGTTAAGAGTTAGAAACATCGATGAGAGAGAAACATCGATCAGCTGCCTCCTGCACACCCCCACTGGGGATGTGCCCACAACCAAGGTACATGCCCTTGGACGGAATCGAACCTGGGACCCTTCAGTCCGCAGGCCGACGCTCTATCCACTGAGCCACACCAGCCAGGGCAACCGCATGCTCTTCACGGTGTGGGGTGGTGGTCGGTGCTCAGAGAGAGAGCAGCCGTTGTGGTTACCTTTATTGTCAGGAAAGAAAGGGTGTGAGTGAGGGGGTTAGGGACGCGGTTCGCGATGAGGCTATTTTCTTTCTAAGGTAACACTGACAGCAGTGTCCTCACCTGGGACACAGGGGCCCCTCCAGGGTTCATGATGAGAGTGAGAAGGTCTAGGAGGCCCTGAGCTTATTCTGTCAGGACATGATGGCGTGTCATTTCCGGAGGGAGAGGTGCCACGGTTGCCACCAGATTAGTCACTGGAGTCTCTGGCCCTGACCCTGCGAGGACTCAGGACCTGTGATTTTGAATGTCCCCGCTCCAGCCCCCTCCCGAGCCCTGGCACCCCCGGGAGGAACTGGGCTAAGGGGTGAGGGCGGGGTGTCACGCTGATGCCTTGTTCTCCCTCCAGTACATGGTCTTCTTCGAGTTCAACAACCGCCTGGAATCCATCCTCAGCAAAGCCTACGTTTACAGGTGACACACACACACACACACACGCGCACACACACACGTGCGCGTGCACACACACACACACACACACCCTCCGCCCATGCTTCCCCTGACCCGCAGGCCACAGCACAGCCGGCGGAAGCGGGGCCCCTTCCTGGTCCTCCTCGGAGGGATGTTTGTGTCTTAGGGAAGCGGGGATGTTCCGTTTCCCGCGATTGTGAGAAGGGTACACCTCGGTCAGCACGCATGGCTCACCCCTGTTTCCAGGGAGCAAAGCCTCATTTTGGTCTTGGCTCAGGGATCTGCCCCCCCTGCCCCAGTCGCTCAAATCCTCGGGGACCGGGCGCAGGACACAGCGGGCCAGCTGGTGGTGTCCAAGGATGGCCAGCCAGGGCGGGGCGGGGACAGCCCTACCCCCCCGTGGACTGGCACTTCTTCATGCCTGTCCCTCCTCTGCCCCTGCCCACAAAATGCCCTGCCCCAGCACTGTCTATGCAGGTCGCTCTGGGCCAAACCAGCCCTGGTCCTGACAGCGCTGCTCCGAGCCACCACTCCCAGCGCGCAGTCTCAAAAGAGCCTCCAGTTGGCTCCTGTGCTGTCCCTGTTGGCCAGTGACCGCCCCCTGGCAGTTGGGCAAGGCCATGCAGCTCCCACGGGGACGCCTGCGGGGTGGGTGCCAGGAGAGGCGAGGTGCGCTTGTTCCCTGCGCGCCTGCCCCTGGTGAGATGTCACGGCCTCCCTCCCCGCTGCCACGTTCAGGCCTTTCCTTCCGGCAGGGTTATCAGGACCACCGCCTACCTGCTCTACAGCCTGCACTTGAACTCGTGCCTGTATTACTGGGCATCGGCCTATCAGGGCATTGGCTCCACCCAGTGGGTGTACGACGGCGTGGGAAACAGGTGAGCCAGCCTTCCTCCCGGGCCGCCCTCCCCGCACAGGGACTCCCGTGCACAAGGCCCGTCCCCGCATGTTCCCCAGGCCTCCTCCATCCCGAGGGACCTCCACCGTGATGAGGCTGAAGGGCCAACGCTCCCATCCACACTAAGCTAACGTCTGAGCCCCTGCAGCGCGCCAGGCAGAGGGGGCACAGACCTGAACCAGACCTGCTGGAGAGATCCTTCAGCAGCCCGGGGTCTAGCGGAGCTGGCAGAGTCACCGCACGTGTGCATCGGGGTGGGCACCCTGAGGGCACAGCCGAGAGGGAACGAGGCCACGGAAACCTACTTGCCCTTCAGGCCCAGCTTGGCTCAGTGGGGGAGTGTTGACCTTTGAACCAAGAGATCACGGTTCAATCCCGTCGGGCACATGTCCAGGTTGCGGGCTCAATCCCCGGTGGATGGGTGTGTGCAGAAGGCAGCCAATCAATGATTCTCTCTCATCATTGATCTCTCTCTCTCCCTCTCCCTCCATCTCTGAAATAAATTAAAAAAAAATTTTTTTAAAAGGAGAAACCTACTTGCCCATCCAGAGAGTTGCCATACACTGTGCTCAATGATGATGATGATGGTGGTGGTGGTGATGGTGGTAATGATAATGATAACAATAGCAGGAACCACGGAGCAGTTCTAATGTACCCGCCCTGCTAACACAGTCGCTCACGTAATCCTCCCAACAATCACACAGGAGAGGTACCATGGTTGCCCCCGTTTCACAGACGAGGTACCAGGTGTGCAGTGACCTCTGAGGGCAGCGCAGTTCCTAAGTTAGAGGACTGGGGTTTGAACCCAGGCAGGGTGACTGCCGTGTCATAAATGTCTGCCTGGGGCTGCTGGGGCTGCGGAGGTGGAATGAGAAGGTCAGTTCGGAAAGATTACATTTGATCTTGGCCTTGGCAGGTGGAGAGATGGGGAGAGAATGCCTGGGGGAGGGAGCGCCATGGAGAAAGGTGTGGAGTTGCAGGACAATGGAATTAAGGAGCTGCTTGCAGTCTGTGTCCTCCGAGGGGGAGGGGGAGGGAGTGGGGATGACTTGGGAAGGTAGGCCCTGCCTTGCCCAGCAGCCTCCCTACCTGAGCAGTTCCAGCCTCACCTTCTAGGCCTTCGCTCTCCGATACTGGAGCCACAAGCCACACAGGCTCCCGAGTGCTTGAGACGCAGGTGCAAGTGAGATGGGTGGGACATACTGGCTTTTCCAAGGAGAAGGCCCTGGCTTTACTAAGATTCCCAGAGGAGTCTGTACCCCAACAAGCTATGGACCCACGTCCTGGGGCTGGGCCTGGCACCCCCATCGCGGGCACAGGGGAGGAGTGGCCAGCAGGGAGCAGAGAACAGGGCCTTCCTCCTGTAGGGCCCGCGGGGAGCTCTCAGTGCTCAGGGTGGGGGGCTGCCAGAGACCGGTAAGGGGCTCCCACAGAGGGCACCCCTTTTTGGGCAACACAGCTCTTTTCCAAAGGAAATCCTGCAGGGAACCCCGACAAATGGCCACCGCACAAGCAGCGAAGGAGGATTCCTCTGCAAGCCCAGAAGCCCAACACCATGGATAATTGTAATATCCGTGACAGCTACCAGTTGTCGAGCTTCAGCTGTGGGCTGCGGCTTGAGGACCCAAGTTCCGACATATCTGGTCCTTCATCCCGCAGGGTCCCCACAGACCGGGTAGCATGGAAGACAAGGCATCAGGGAGGCCCCTGAGATGTGCCAGCCAGGGGAAGGTCCCTCCCGCCAGGAAGGGTTTGGGGAAAGGCGGAGGTTTGGGGACATCAGCCTGTTTTCTTCCTGTTGGCTCAGTCCCGCTAAAGGCTGTCCCTGCGCCCTCTGGTGGCCAGGACCGGTAGGACAGGGGCCTTCGCAGGGCCCTGTGTTGTCCTGCGCTTTCCCTGCACCAGGTGCCAATGAGGGACCGGGCAGCTCAAAGCCAGAGACCCCTCCCCTCCCATTGCCAACCACCGCTCCTTCCCACCCCCATTACGCGTTTGCTTGCCTGTCCCCACTAGATGGTGAACTCCTTGAGGACACGGGAGTCTATTGTTCCCACAGCGGGCACGTGGCAAGTGCCAGCCACAAGGAAGGTTCAGACGGCTGGCATTTACTGAGAGCCCAGGTGTTCTAGCACCTCAGCTGTCCTCATGGCCACCTGTGATGGCTGTTTTCTATGAACACACCCACTGGAGGGAAGGAAGCTGAGGCTTGGTCCGGGTTGTGCAGCTGGAGGGTGGCAGCGCTGGGTTTGCGCCCGGGCAGTCCAGCTTCAGGGCCCGTGTTCCATTAAAAAAAAAAAATATATATATATATATATATATATATATATATATATATATATATATATATATATATATATATATATTTCAGAGAGGAAGGGAGAGGAAGAGAGAGATAGAAACATCAATGACGAGAGAGAATCATGGATCAGCGGCCTCCCGCACACCCCCAGTCGAGCGTCAATCTAAGCCTGTGTGCCCTGACTGGGTTGATGCTCAGCCCCTGAGCCACGCCGGCTGGGCAGGGTTTTCTTTCTTGCACAAGCACATCTGTCAGAGCCTGGCCACCCGGGTTGGCGGAGTGGAGCCTGTACTGCCTGAGCCGCCCGTCCTCTTCCTCCCTCAGTTACCTTCGCTGTTACTACTGGGCTGTGAAGACCCTCATCACCATCGGCGGGCTGCCCGACCCCAACACGCTGTTTGAAATCGTCTTCCAGCTGCTGAACTATTTCACGGGCGTCTTCGCTTTCTCCGTGATGATCGGACAGGTAGGTAGCAGGAGCCTGCCCGCCTGCGCCCGGGCCTTGTACACTAAGGCTGGGAGCCTGGGCTTGGGGCTCATGTCCTTCGGGCGGTGGCTTCCCTGGGAAATGCGCCGCCTCCGGGAAGCCTGAGAGCTGTCTGCATGGTTTCTGCAGAGGCTGAGGAACTGGCCGCGCCCTTGGAGAGGGCAACCTCTGGGGATGTGCTGGGGGCGTATCTCACATTCTAGTCAGTGCAGGAGGCGGCACTCAGCAGTCCTCAGAGCTACCTGTGAGGGGCCCCGCCCTCACCAGGCATATTTCCTGCAGCCTGGGGTCCAAGTGCCCCTGGCACCAAGCAGCTGTGTGGTATCAGCATCAGCCCAGCTCCTGGGACCTGAGGCTGCCCAGGGAGCCAGCAGCCTCGCCCCCCCCCCCCCCC
>PVJC01036929.1:0-17512 GCA_004026665.1 Murina feae | reverse complement strand
CAGCCTGCAAACAGCCATCAGCCCCTCACCCAGGATGGCCAGATACCCCAGTAGGGACCCAAAACCTGAAGGGACTGTAGGCAGCCTGAAAATGGCCCTCAGACCATCACCCAAGCTGGCCACACCCCAATGGGGTGAGGATCCACACTGGGCTCTTGGCCAGACTGCAAACAGCCATCAGCCCCTCACCCAGGCTGACCAGGCACACCAGCAGGTGGACATCCCCAGAGGGGTCCCAGACTGAGAGAGGGCACAGGTCAGATTGATGGACCTCCCGAGTGCACAAATTTTTGTGCACCAGGCCCCTAGTATTGTAATAACTATGCTTGGTGTTAGATTGGTGTAGTATTTATTGGGGTGATCACTTAGTAAGTTATGCTATATAATAAAAGCCTAATATGTAAATCAACCAAATGGTGGAACAACTGGTCACTATGATGTGCACTGACCACCAGCGGGCAGATGCTCAATGCAGGAGCTGCCCCAGCCTGCCGGCCCCAGGCCAGCCAAGGTGGGTACCAATGGGGACTCCCTGATTGCCCCACTGGTTGCCCCAAAGAGCAGCCCTGATCGCTGGCCAGGCTTAGGGACCCTACCTATGCACAAATTTTGTGCACCAGACCTCTAGTATGTCTAATCACTGTGGTATATACCTGAAACTAATATAATATTGCATGGCAATTGTAATTGAAAATTTTAAATGATTTAAATTTTAAAAAATTAAGTCCAAAAATATTATTTATATATAACTTGAGGTATAGATATCATGCTCTATGTACAAAAAAAAAACTTTGTGGCTTCCAAAGAAGAATATATTAATAGCCTAATATGGCAGCACAACTTTCTACTTTAAACTATAAATGTTTCCATGTTTTATTTTTAAATGCTCTCTCATTCCTGTACTCCCAAATCTCACTCTGCACTTGTGACAGCCACAAATGTAATTTAAAAAAATATATTTTTAAATTGATTTCAGAAAGGGAGAGAGCGAGAGAAACATCAATGATAGCAGAGAATCATTAATCGGCTGCCTCCTATCTGGCCCACACTGGGGATCAAGCCCACAACCCAACTATATGCCCTGACCAGGAATTGAACCATGACCTCTTGGTTCATAGGTTGATACTCAACCACTGAGTCACACCAACTGGGCACACAAATGTAATTTATAAACAAACAACAACAGAGAAACACCCTCACTTTGTTATTTATGGCAGCCTTATAGACAAATCAACAGAAATTAGGAAATAAGAGGCCTATTCATTCCTATCTTTTCTATTCCAGACATAAAACTAAACATGCAAAGAAAAATAATATAGTCATTTAAAACATTAAGTTTCCTTTGACCAACTAACACATTTGCTGTAAAATCTTACCATACAAATAAATTTTAGCATTTAAGGATCTCTACACTGAATAAATTAATATTTACATTTATTGTGAAATATATATTCAAGAAGTACATAAAATCTACATGTATGACCTAATGAATAATTATAAAGCAAACATCAATTTTTAAGCTACCATCCAAGTCCAGCAATAAAAGCCAAAATCAGAAGTCATCTCTCTTAAACATACTCACTCCCACACTCATCTTTAATCACTGTTGCTTCAATGTGCTCTGTAAATTGCAGAAGTTCATTCACCGAGAATAAAAATAGTGCCAGAGGTGTTGTAAGGTGGAAGTATTTAAAATACCCATAAAATACATTAATAGAAAACATTTTCTAATATACAGAACATTTTGTTAAACTTTCCTGTGGAAAATGCCAGCAATAAGTGTATCGATCTATTTAGAATTCAAATTATTGAGTGTTTGAATTTAATTTTGTGGAACACCACACAGGAGAGCCATAAAACACAGATTATTTGTTCCTACCACTTCTAACAGCTGGCAGTAAAAACCAATGTCAGCACTCAAGATGGGGAAAAAACACTAAATAATGGCCATTTCGACTCAGTAGCACCTAAATATTTAACTATAAATTACAAAATAACACACTGATCTTTGTGATCTTCACTGGGCTCTGACAAGATAATAAAAGCTTAGGCAATACTCCTCAGTTCCATCCCAAATAAGAATGCTCACATAGCAGGATTATCAGGATTCTGGTCTCTGATTTCTTGTACTAGGTACTAGTGTATAGGTAATAACTGTAACATGGAATCACACTAAATGTTTATATTAATGCTTCTTATTTTAGGGAGTTTGAGTTACAAAACCTATTACTCACAGAATTAGCCAAAGCAAGGTTTTAAGGAGATAAATATTAACAGCTCAAAAAATGAACTTAACTGTAAAATATTTAAATTGATGTCTAATTTAACTACCTTTTTTTTCTTTAGCAAAGCAAGCCACTCAGAGCTCAATGTGACATTTAAGTAAATAATTTCCAAATACTGTTAAGAACCCCTTTTGAAGAAATACTCTGACTCCAAAATGTGGACATAGATAATGCAAAACAAATATGATTCATTTATAACTTAAAATCTAGCCAAATAAATTATTTCCCTTGCACTAAATGTATTTCCTTCCTCTAATCCTTCCTACATATATGTCTAATACTTACTTCTCACTAATCACAGCTGCCTGGGCAGTATTATTCCTGTGGACCATCAGACAGTAAGCTCTATATAATATCTTTGGTGATTTGATGGAAGGAAAAACCAACAACTGTATTACAAACTCAAGGTCTTCTGTTAAGGACACTGACAATGATAGAATTAGAAAGTTATAGGGAAGCCCTAACCAGTTGCAGACTGAAGGGTACCAGGTTTGATTCCAGTCAAGGCCATGTACCTTGGTTGCGGGCACATCCCCAGTAGGAAGTGTGCAGGAGGCAGCTGATCGATGTTTCTCATAGATGTGCCCCTCTCCTTATCCCTCTATAAAAAATCAATAAAACTCTACTCTAATAAAAGAGTGATATGCAAATTAACCATCACTCCAAGACACCCAAGCCACGCCCACCAGCCAAGTCACGCCCACCAGCCAATCAGAGTGGCTGTATGCAAAATTAACCCAGCCAAGATGGCAGCCAGCAGCCATGGAGCTAGAGCAAACAGGAGGTTCCCGGTGCATGAGCAATGGAGTTGAAACTGCCTGCCTAGGCCGGCCAGGCTTCTGCTCAAGGCAACAATGTTTCAATTATAGAAGCCACGGAGCTGAAGCAAACAGGAGGCTTCATTGCCTGACTAGTCGTCTGCTCAAGGCAAGAAAGTTTCAATTATAGAAAATAAATAAACACCAGAAACCTGATTCCAGCCAGCCTCGCTGGGACGTTGGGTCAATGGAAGCTGTGAGCAGCCTGAAAACGGCCCTCAACTCCTCACCCAGGCTGCCCAGGCACGCCAGTAGGGACCTGAACCCTGAAGGAACTGTGAGCAGCCTGAAAACGGCCCTCAACCCCTCACCCAGGCTGGCCACACTCCCATGGGGTGAGGGTCCCCACTGGGGGGCTTGGCAAGCCTGCAAACAGCCATCAGCCCCTCACCCAGGTTGGCCAGGCATGCCAGCAGGTGGACATCCCCCGAGGGGTCCCAGACTGCGAGAGGGCACAGGCTGGGCTGAGGGACCCCGCCGAGTGCACAAATTTTTGTGCACCAGGCCCCTAGTATATTAAAAAATAAAAAGTTACAGGAAAGAAAATCCTTGAACTTCTAGGTATTCTTTCACAAATAGATTTCCTTAAATCTCTAACACTGGAATGGCTGAGCAAATGATATATCAATTTGATGGAATATTATGCAACCATTAAAAAAAATAAAACAATGTAATATAGATTTTAGAAAATATGAAATAATTAAAAATACTTTTACATCTGGGTGTAACTATGAAATATATATCTGAGCAAAACGTAAATGAAGTAATAACAAGTGAGTAAATTACATTGTGTGGACTCCTCCAACTGTCCGTATGTTTACAAAATAAATAGAAATTAGGTCAAAAATGCAATGACTCCACTCTCTGAAAACTATAAAACTATCATCAGCCCTAACCAGTTTGGCTCGGTGGATAGAGCATCTGCCTGGGGACTCAAGGGTCCCAGGTTCGATTCCGGTCAAGGGCATGTACCTTGGTTGCGGGCACATCCCCAGTGGGGGGTGTGCAGAAGGCCGCTGATCAATGTTTCTCTCTCATTGACGTTTCTAACTCTCTATCCTTCTCCCATCCTCTCTGTAAAAAATCAATAAAACATATTTTTCTTAAAAAACTATCATCATCATCTTAGTAGTCATCTCATATTTATGACCTACACGAAACATACCAAACTTGCCCTGTATTCCCCTTCGGGAATGCTTCTATACAAGGTCACCAGACAAGGGGGAAACAAGGGCCTGTCTGAATAGTCTGATTAACAAAGCGGGGGGCCAGGGAGGGGAATGACTACTTTCTCTCAGAGCAAGGTAACAGAAGTATTTTAACCAATGGCATGTTGTACTGCCATTACAAAATATCAAATTTAACATCACTTGATACCAAAATTAATACTGTCAAACTTAATCCCAGAAAATTACAAAATGCAAATAGAACACCTATATTTTATAATTTAAGTGGAAGATTATATCAGTTTGGTCAACTTTTTATTGCACCAAAAATTACATCTCTTTTAAGAGAGATACCTAGAGTTGAGGATATTCTGATACAGGTGTAGCTTCTATTACTTATTTTAGGCCTGCCTGTAAACATCACATAGGTCAAAAGTTAAATTAGGTGCCTTGATCATTGGTTCTATCTCAAGATGCAGAGTTACCATAGTTTGGATTCTATGTATATGATAGTTAAAATTGCTCTTCACAATGAACTTTTTGCAGAAATGAACTAACTGACCCTAAAATTCATATGGAAATGCAGAAGATCCCAAGTTACAAATATAAACTAGAAAAAGAACAAAGTTAGAGGACTCACACTTCCCAATTTAAAATTTACTATAAAGCACCTGGCCAGCGTGGCTCAGTGGTTGAGCACTGATCTATGAATCAGGAGGTGTCACAGTTCAATTCCCTATCAGGGCACATGCCCGGGTTGCGGGCTAAATCCCTAGGAGGGGACATGAAGGAGGTAGCTGATCAATGATTCTTTCTCATCATTGATGTTTCTATCTCTCTCTCTCTCCCTCTCCCTTCCTCTGTGAAATCAATAAAAATATATTTTTAAAAACTTACTATAAAGCTATAGGAATTAAGACTGTGCAGTAGTGATACCATTGTAATAATCTGGCTATCATTTAACAAAAAGGAGAAAGGGAAGACTAGATAATATAGGCATGCCATTTATACAGCTTTGCTAATTTAACACTCTCCAAGTATTTTTGTAAGAAGATACACAAATGGCCAATCAGCACAGATTGATGGGGGAAGGTACTGGACAAAGACAGTATAGACTCATACCCAGTAAGGGTTTGAATGACTTGGGAAAGTGTCTAACTGTCTGCCAGTCACACCAGGAACAAATCAGTGGCCAAAATAGGCATGACCACTGCAAGGGTGTGAAACCTGAACATCTAAATTCCTGGACAAAGGAACATGCTCTCTTAATTCTTGCCTCTCCTCCTCTTGCAGAGGGCATGCTCCACTGCATGCACCCAGTGACTCATATTGAAATGTAACCGAAATAATGGACTGATGGACTTTAATTAACCTGAATGTTCAACTAGACCTGGTTGCAACATGCAATGGAATCTCTGGACACTGGCCTTGCTTCTGGCTTGAGGGCTGCACCTTTTTCAGGACTAGTTAAAGGGGCATGGGACTTAGCAATCCGAGAAATATGACTCCATGCAAATAAAGCCTTTTACCACACCTCATTCTCCCATGGGGGCTCCTGAAAGTGCTCGTTTCAGCGGTAGCCCAAGAGCCACCCCACTCCTCTAGCAAAGGAGAAATTTTATTCCCCATTAACAGTAGTGACATAAACATAGACACACAGATCACTGGACCTAAAACTGAGAGCCAGATATAAACCCTAATGCTTATGGTCAATTTAAAAAGGTGCCAAGGCAATCAATAGGGATAGAATAGTCTTTTCAATAAATGGTGTTGGGATAATCAGAGATGCACATGCAAAATAATGAAATCGAAACTCTGCCTCACACCATACATGAAAATGAACACAAAATGACTATTCATATGAAAAACAATAAAACTGGATCCCTAATTTTCCTCAATGTGGGGTTGGGAGAAGAATAGATAAACCAAAGAACTTATATACTTACTAGTGGCCCGGTGCATGAAATTCATGCACGGAGGGTGAGGGGTCCTCCCTCAGCCCAGCATGCACCCTCTCCAATTAGGGACCACTGGCTCCTAACTGCTCACCTGCCTGCCTGCCTGATCTCCCCTAACTGCCTCTGCCTGCCTGTCTGATTGCCTCTAACCCCACTGCCTACTGGCCTGATCTCACCCCCAACTACTCCACTGACGGCCTGACCTCGCCCCTAACTACTCTCCCCTGCTTGCCTGATCGCCCCTAACTGCCTCTGCCTGCCTGATTGCCCCTAATTGCCCTCTCCTGCCAGCCTGATCTCACCCCCAACTGCCCTCCCCTGCCAGCCTGATCTCACCCCCAACTGCCCTCCCCTGCCAGCCTGATCTCACCCCCAACTGTCCTCTCTTGCCATCCTGATTGCCCCTAACCCCCTGCCAGCCTGATCTCCAACTGCCCTTCCCTGCTGGCCTAATCACCTCTAATTGCCTCTGCCTCGGCCCCCACACCATGGCTTTGTCCGGAAAGAAGTCGGATGTCTGGAAGATGGCCAGTTGACCGGTCTAATCAGCATAATTAGCATATTACCCTTTTATTAGTATAGATAGATTATATAGGATAGAATTGCTTAAATGGGGAGGAGCTTTTTTCAGCAGGAGGAGATGCTCTTGGCAGACAAAAATACATAATCCCTATTTCTGGATTAATAGCCAGCTATATGCACTATACTGCCAAACTAGTCATTAAAAAATTGAACCACTTTCTAACACCTTACACCAAACAGCTGTTGCCCTTAAAACCCCTCGTTAGCCCCTACCTTAGGTTGTGCCTTTGCAGTTCACCCAGATTAGGTTCTAATTGGTCGGCTTCTATGCCAGTCAGCATCAAAAGCTTCACCTCCTAAACATCCATTGGCTCGTCACAGTTCACCCAGATTTGGTTCTGACTGGTCAGTTCTATGCCTGTCAGCATCTCTGGACCTATCTCCAGGCCTGATCAGAGAGGCAGGGCTGATCAGCAGCCCCCACAGCTGCTGGTGAGGCCCAGAAAGAAAGAGAGGCACAGCTGCTGCTGAGGCCAGAGAGAGGGGGGCACAAGGGCTAATCAACAGCTGCATGGAGGCTGCAGATCAGACTCTGCTTCTGTCTCTGGGCCTCTCTCTAGGCCTGATCCACAGCCCCCTCAGCAATCAGTGCTGGGTCAAGGCACCCGAAGCGGCAGCAGTCAGTACTGGTTCGCCACGGTAACCTAGCACTGACTGCAGGACTGACTTCCTGTGTTCAGTTGTCTGTTCGGTCGTTCTGAATGTTACAGCCCCTGGCTCTTTATGTATATAGACTAGAGGCCCGGTACACAAAATGTGTGCATGGGTAGGGTCCCTAGGCCTGGCTGGTGATCAGGTTCCCCGCCTCCCTGCCTCTCCCCTGCTCCTTCTCTCGCTGCCAATTGGGGCCTGCCAGCCAATTGGGAGATTTTGATCACCAGTTTGGAACATGCAGGAGACAGCCGATCAATGATTCTCTATCATCATTGATTTTTTTTTATCTTTATTTCCCTCTCTGATATCAATTAAATGTATATTTTTAAAATGCAAGGTTTTTAGAAGGAGAAAGGTAGAGCAAGGGAGCTATTACACAAATAAAGGGCAGAAGAGCATTAGAGATCTTGTTCACATTTCAAATAGGGTAACATAAGGTGGTCCTCTGGGGGTGACAGGTGAGGAGTCACAGTGGGTAGAACAGGGCACTGTGGACTGAGGAACGAGTTGTAATGACCGGGAATGTCTGTGACAGTGACACTGAGCATGTGTTGGGACCATTGCTGGGATCAAAACCCAAGAGGTTTTGATTCCAGACGGGAGGAGAAACACAGAGATCAGTGGGGCTTTCTTTTTCTTAGCCTTGAAGGAGATGTGGATGGCAGGAGCGGGCTGCTCTGCTTGCCTACAAATGTAAACACTGTAACTGAACATGGATGTCAGTATGCAGCCAAATCAATGCTCAGCCAGCTCTGGTGGCTGTGTCCTGCCATTCTCTAGCTGTGCTGAAAAGCTATTAGCTGGGGAGGCTGAAACCACACCCCCAAGTGCACACAGTATACAAAAGAGTGGGCAAGAAGTCAAAAGCCAGAAGCTGGAGCTGATGTGGCACAGCCCAGCAGCCCTGCATCCGCCAGGGAATGGACAGGGAGCAGCTGTCTGTGTGATTGGCTTTGGAATCAAAGGGGTTGCACTTCCTACATGTCACCGGTGAGTCACTGTGAGTCATGGGACCAAGGGGCAGCGGGGTGGGGGGTACCGCCATGGTTGATGTGTGGTCCTTCACAGTGCACCAGTCGGGCCACACAGGGCCTGGGAAGGCTCTCCCCTCCTGGAGCCGCTCTTCCCAGGGTGGCAGTGTCTGGCTGCTTTTCTTTTTATACCAATTTTTTTTTATTGGAAAGCAAGTTCTGGGCTTGCGGTTCCTGGGATCCCTGGGCCATAGTGTGCACCTCCAGGTCTTGCTGCGCCCCCACCTTCCCCTCCTTCTGCATTGAGCATCAGCCTGGCCTACACCCTCTTGCAATCCAGGACCACTTGGGGAACGTAGCAGTGCACCAAGTAGCAGGTGGCCAGGGAGGATCCCAAACAGGGGCCAGGTGCCCCGTGGCTCATGCTCATCCCGACTGCTGCACCTGCTGCCGCTGCTTGGTAGTGCTGCCGTGGATCAATAGCCATAAGCCCAGCTTCTGGCTGAGCAGTGCTGCCCCTGTGCCTGGTGCAAGGATTCGTGCACTGCTGGGGGGGCGTGACCTGAGGGGATCGGCCCAATGTGGGAGCACTGCTCATCCCAGTCAGCCAAACGACACTCCCACTGTGGGAGTGTACTGACCACCAGGGGGCAGCTCCTGCATTGAGCATCTGCTCCCAGGTGGTCAGTGCACATCCTAGTGACTGGTCAACCAGTCATTCTGGTCATTCTGCCATTTGGTCACTGGGCTTTTATAATATAAATTAGAGGCCCGGTGTGCAAAATTCATCCATGTGTGGGGTCCTTAGGCCTGACCAGCTATCAGGGCTAATCAGGTTACCCACCTCCCTACCTCCTCCTTCCCTCACCGCCCACGTCCACCACCACTCACTCCTGGTTCCCTGTCCTGGCCCCCTGCTGGCCGGGGAGAGGGGCCAACCGCCACCACGGCAGACTGGTGGGCGGTGGGCTAATCGGGGCCTGCAGGATGGGGAAAGGGAGCCGGGAGGTTGGCCGCTGGCCCCAAGGAGGGAGCTGGCCCTTGGGCCCCCAGAAAAGGGGCTATGTCCGCTGCTACCCACCCTTAGTTTCCTGTCCTAGCCTCAGGGCCCAACCCCGATCAGGCGATCAGGGCCTGTCAACCAGGGAGAGGGACTAGGAGGTTGGCCTGCAGGCTGGGGAAGCTCCTGGGTTGAACATCTGCCCCAATAGTTAGTGCACGTCGTAGGAACCGGTCATTCTGTCATAACAGTCACTTAGGCTTTTATACTAGTACTAGTGGCCCAGTGCATGAAATTCATGCACATTAAAAGGGGATTAGAGGAAATATTTTAATATTGCTATTTTCCCTTTCTCTATAATAGAAGTGTCAAAGATTAAAGAAAATTAGTAAAATGTATATGAAAATCTTCCTCCTGTCAGAGTTTGGGGTGCATCATGGAACCCAGAGTCAAGTCTTCAACCACCCACATGCACCTCAAAATCACTGGAGCCCCAAACCTGGACAGCCCCCTTCATTGGACTAGATTCAGACCCGGCCAGTCCCACCCTGTCAAGCCCTGCCAGGTGGTGGGGGGGGGGTGCAGCCTCAGGTCCCCTGGGTGCCAGGGCAGGGGGGCATGGCCTGAGGTCCCCCATCAAGCCCTGCTGGGTGGAGGGAGTGGCCTGTGATCCCCCAGCCTGGTGCCGGGGCAGGGGGCACAGCCTGAGGTCCCCTGGCCTGGTGCTGGAGTAGGGGGCATGGCCTGAGGTCCCCTGACCCAGCACCAGGGTGGAGGGCACATCTTGAGGGCCCCCGTCAAGTCCCGCTGGGTGGGGGGCACAGCCTCGGGTCCCCTGTCCTGGGGCCAGGGTAGGGGGCATGGCCTCAGGTCCCCTGGCCTGGCACCAAGGAAGAGGGTGCAGCCTGAGTTCCTCTGGCCTGGTGCCAGGGTGGGGGGAGCAGCCTGAGGTTTTCTGTCAAGCCCTGTAGGTGGAAGGCACGACCTTAAGTCCCTGTCAAGCCCCATGTAGGAGGTGTGTGGGCGTGCAGCCTCAGATCCCTGCTGATTGCTCCTTAAGGCTCGTTATGGGAACTTAGCCTCAGCTATGGGTGCAAATTGACCAGAGTGATTGTCAATTTGCATGTTCCCTCTTTATTATATAGGATATATAGATATGCATAGCCCATGTGCATTAGCAATAGGGTAGTGAAGAACTAGGGGAGGGGGGGAGTTGAGTAGGGGCTGGGAGCAAAAGGATAAAGGGGAGAATGGGAGTTATCTGTAATATTATCAACAGTAAAAAAATGTATTTAAGAAGAAAGAAAAATTAACTCAAAATGGTCCATGGATTTAAGTGTAAGAGATAAAACCATAAAATTCTTACATAAAAGTAAATCTTTGTAATCTTGGATTAGGTTCTTTGATATATCACCAAAAACAGAAACAAAAGAACAAACTAGATAAATAGGCTTCATCAACATTAAAAACTTTTGTGTTTCAAAGGCCACTACCAAGAAAATGAAAAT
This sequence comes from Murina feae, assembly GCA_004026665.1. NCBI lineage: Eukaryota > Metazoa > Chordata > Mammalia > Chiroptera > Vespertilionidae > Murina > Murina feae. The sequence goes on along the minus strand of PVJC01036929.1, from coordinate 6,570 downwards.
ATAAGCCACAAAATGGGAGAAAATAGCTGAAAACTATATATATAAGAAACTTGCATCCAGAACATATAAATCAATAATAAAAGGACACATAAATTTGTTAAAAGGACAAGGTACTTGAATGGATATTTCTTGTAAGAAGATACAACAATGGCCAAAAGCACATGAAAAGTGCTCATTTGGCATTTGAAATGCAATTCACATCACAATGAGATACTATTTCACACCAATTAGGATGGCTAAAATAAAAAGGACACATTAAAAAATGATGGGATGAGAAACTGGAACCATTGTGCATTGCTGGTAGAATTGTAAAATGATGCATCCACTTTGGAGAACAGTTTGGCAGTTATTAAAATGTTAGACAAAATTACTGCATAACTCAGTAATTCCTAAGTACATATACCCAAAAGAACTGAAAACATGGAAACAACTCAAATGTCCATTAACTGATAAAAGGATAAACAACATGAGGTATATTCACCAAGTGGAATATTACTAAGCAATAAAAAGGTATGAAGAAGAACCAAGATGGCAGTGTAGGTAAACACTGGTACACGCCACCTCCCACAACCACATCAAAATTACAACTACAATACAGGACCAACCATCATTCAGAAAGGCCTGAATGCTGGCTGAATGGAAGTCCTACAACTAGAGAAGTAAAGAAGAAAGAACACTGAGATAGGTAGGAGGGCGGAGGCATGGAAAAGGCTGGTCTGACAATCATGTATGGAGTTTTTTTATTCAGGAGGGATATTTTAGCTACAGAGGCCTCCCATGAGGAGCAAGGAATCCCAACCCCAAATCAGACCCCAGCCCAAGGTTCCAAAGCTGGGAAGAGAAGTACTTGTAACTTTGGGTTGTAAAATCCAGTGGGGATTGTGGCTAAGTGACAAAGAGGCTGCAGAAGACCCAGACAGTTTCTCTTCAAGCACCAACACACGAACTAACATGGACTCAATCTCTCTGAGTTTCAACACTGGGGCAACAGTTTGGGTGGATACAGGGAGGAACTGGATTGTTTAGTATCAGAGCAAGAACTTGGGGTGGCTTTCTGCCAGACAAGGGTCTCGCATAAGTCACTGTTTCTATGCTGAGACCTTCCCTATCACAGAGCTGACTAGCAGCCATATCTGAGTTTCCATCAGTGTGGTTCACACTGTTTGCTCTGCCCTGGTGATTGCCTGAGACCCCAACCCATCCAATCTGCAGCCCCACCCAAGCTGTTTGCAGCAGCTTTCCATATGAATGACTTGTCCTGGCTTAGGCTTCAGACTTTCCTAAAATCCCTCAAACAAGCAGCAGTTGATGTTAACGTGCCCCTTACCTATCAATAAGAGGCCCAAGACCTGCCGCTTGGAGCAGCCTGCCTTGTTTCCAAGCTGGCCTCTTCTGGGCACTTTAAGCCCAACACAAGTAGCAGCCATATGCAGATCTCTCTGTAGCACCTGCGGGGTAGTCCCAGGCAGTGACTGACTTCGCACCTCCTTGGAGGCCCCAGAGCCAGTGGAAAGCTTCAAATCCTACCAGATTACAACTCTAAACATCCACGAGCGACACATTCAAGGGGCAGACTCAGTGAGTACGAAATTCTCCCTAAAGCAAGTCCTGCACCATACGAGTGTCTCCTGTACAGCAGCTCTTCCACTGTTGTTGCAGCTGGTCCTCACAGCCAATTGGACTGGAGGTCAATTCCTCCTAGTGATGCCAACAGCAATCAAATCTCAACTACAATAAGACTGTGCACACAGCCCACAAAGGGGCACATCTAAGAGTGCCCAGCTCAAGTAATAGGCCCTACAGGACACCTATTACACAAGACCACTCTACCAATACCAAGAGACACAGCAGCTCTACCTGATACATAGAAACAAACACAGAGAAGCAGCCAAAATGCAGAGAACTGTAACAAATGAAAGAAATGAAACCAAGCAAACCACCAGATACAAAACAAAGTTGAAAACAATGGTTATAAGGTTGCTCAAGGATCTTAATGACAGCTTTAACAGACTTGGTAAGACTTTTAAGGATCTTAGGGAGAATTTCAAAGACATGAATAAGGACCAGTCAGAAATTAAGCATATACTAACTGACATAAAAAATAATTTACAGGGACTCAACAGCAGAGTAGAGGATTCCAAGAAACAAATCAATGGTCTGAAATATGAGGAAGCAAAAAACACTAAGTCAGAAGAGCAAAAAGATAAAAGAATCCAAAAATATGACGACAGTGTAAGAAGCCTCTGGGATAACTTCAAGTGTACCAACATTCGCATCATCAGGGGGGTGCCAGAAGGAGATGATAGAGAAAGATATTTAAAAGCTATTTGAAGAAATAATGACAAAAAACTTCCCCTACTTGGTGAAAGAAACAGACTTAGAAGTCCAAGAAGGGTACAGAGTCCCAAAAAAGAGGAGCCCAAAGAGGTCCATACCAAGACATATCATAATTAAAATGCCAAGGATTAAAGACAAAAAAAAAAAAAGAAAAGAAAAAAGAATGTTAAAAGCAGCAAGAGAAAAGCAGTTAGTTACCTACAAGGGAGTACCCACATGACTGTCAGCTGATTTTTCAACAGAAACTCAGCAGGCCAGAAGGGAGTAGCAAGAAATATTCAAATTGATGAATAGTAAGGACCTGTAACCAAGATTACTCTACCCAGCAAAGCTACCATTTAGAACTGAAGGTCAGATAAAGAACTTCACAAACAAGAAGAAGTTAAAGAAATTCATCACGACCAAACCAATATTAGATGAAATGTTGAAAAGTATTCTTCAAGAGAAAGAGGAAGAAGAGGAAGAGGAAGAAAGGAATGGAGGAAGGGAGGAAGGGAGGAAGGGAGGGAGGAAAGAAGGAAGGAAGGAAGAAAGGAAGGAAGGAAGGAAGGAAGGAAGGAAGGAAGGAAGGAAGGAAGGAAGGAAGGAAGGAAGAAAGGAAGAAAGGAAATGAAAAATGTGAGCAATAAAATGGTAATAAATACACATCTATCAACAATTGAATCTAAAAGTCAAAAAAACAAGTAATCTAATGAACAAAATTAATTGATAAGTAAAATAGAATCAGCTGCTAAAAAGAAGTGTTTTAGTTTTCCAGTAGGTGGCGATGAAGCACAAGTTTCGTTTCTTTTGCACTGTTTTGGCTTCTCAAATCTCTCCTGAGCTGTGGAAAATATGGTGCTCTGCATTCTCTGGGCAGGTGGGCACCTACTCTGTGGCCAGTTCTACTTGGTCTCAGGGCACCATCCCTGCAGGAGAATGTGAAGGGAATGAAGGGAGCGATGGAAACATGGAAAAGACTGATGAATGTCAGAGGGGAGGGGGAAGAGATTAACCAAAGATCTTATATGCATACTAGGGGCCTGGTGCACAAAAATTTGTGCACTGGGCAGGGTGGGGGGGGTCTCTCAGCCTGGTCTACACCCTCTCCACTTGGGGAACCCATGGTGCTACTGGCTCCTAACCGCACACCTGCCTGGTAGCCCCAGCGCCGAGGGGTGCCCAGAGCCACTGGGGTACCCGACACCCTCCAGGCATGTCTTGCACTGCTCTGGCCCCCAGCGGCCACAGCGCCCAGGCAGCCTCAGAGCCACCGGGGTGCCGGGCACGCTCTAGGTGGCCCCAGCACGGAGGCGAGATCAGAGCCGCTGGGGTGCCCAGCGCCCTCTAGGCCTGTCCCTAGGTGTTGAGGTCCCAGGGACCCCAGCGCTGAGGCAGAATCAGAGCCGCTGGGGTGCCGGGCGCCCTCCAGGCCTGTCCCACGGTGCTGAGGTCCCAGCGGCCCCAGCGCTGAGGTGGGATCAGAGCTGCTGGGGTGCCGGGCCCCCTCCAGGCCTGTCCCGCGGTGCTGAGGTCCCAGGGACCCCAGCGCCGAGGCGGGATCAGAGCCGCTGGGGTGCCAGGTGCCCTCCAGGCCTGTCCTAGTACTGCTTTTGACCCACCCTGCCCCTCTGCCAGCGACTCACTTACTGCTGTTTGCTTCTTGGCTGCTGGCCTCCATCTTGGCTGGACTATTTTGCATACAGTCGCTCTGATTGGATGATGGGTGTGGCTTACCCCATCCCAAAGAAACGGTTAATTTTACTATTTCCCTTTTATTAGTTTAGAGATAGGCATCACCTATGGACATAGACAATAGGGTGGGGTAGGCCTGGGGCAGGGTGGGAACTGGGTCCGGGAGGGCAATAATAGGAGGGGAAAAGGGGGACATCTGAAATACTCTCAACAACACTTAACTAAATAAGAACCTAAGATTCCCATTTCTATATGCTCTTTTCTCCACCAGAAATTCGCAAAGTGTGGTGCTCGAACCAGAAAAAGCAGCAGGAGCAGTAGCAGCAGCAGCATCTAGGAACCCATTAGAATGCAAAGTCTCACACAGCCCAGCCCTAAATTTACTGTGGATCTCTTTATGGAGTTACGTTCTGCACTCCCTGCAGCCCCCAAGAGCAGAGATACAGTGAGTGTGAGCCTTCCTGCCTGAGTGTTTGGTACATTCTGCAAATAAGCCCAGTGACTGAAGTAAAGACATAGGGTAGAGATTCAGCCCTGGTTGTCTGGTGGTGGTCATTGCCAAATGCAAGGTAAAAATAAACGAAGTGTGGGTGAGGGTGCCCTGGTCACCTTCCCTTACCCTTCCAGAGTTCACCTCCCCTCACCCTCCCAAAACCAGAAGCAGGCTCCAGAAGAAGGGGTAGCAGTGAGTGCCTGGCAAGAGGGCATATTATCTGCAATGCAGCCCTGAGAACTGGAGAGGCAGAACCACTTTTCTCTGAGCACAGGGCAGCATGCTGCAGCTAATCAGGTGGCAGGGGTGGAAATACAGAAGTGAGGCAGCTGAGGTCTGACAGTCACCATTATTGGGAAGAAAACAATGCCAGAAATGCACCACTGGCTTTACCCACTTCATCCAGCCACCACCCATCTGGCTGAGCCCAGTGGGGGCACCTGTAACACCACTGGCAGCATCTGGTTGCAGAGGACAGTGCTGGAATTTAATGGGCTAGGAACCCCATCACCACCTGCTCCCACATTCTCCCACAGGGGTGGGCCCTGAGACCGAGTAGAACTGGACACAGAGGAGATGCCCACCTGCCCACAGAATACAGGGCACTATATTTTCCACAGCCCAGTAGAGATCTAAGAAGCCAAAGCAATGCAAAAGAAACAAAAATTTGTGCTTCACTTCCACCTACTGGAGAACTAAAGAAACACTTCTTTTTAGCAATCTGCTAAATGAATGCCATTCTTCAAAAAAAAAAAAAAAAGCACAGATATCATTCCCATAGATGTGTACGCAGAGAAAGAATTCATCAAATACAATGAATAACCAAGGTAATGAGGCAGCTCAAAAAGAAAAATCTCCAGAAAGTAAACTTAAAGACAGAAATATGTGATATATTTATTGTTATTGTTAATTCTCACCCAAGGATATTTTTTTCCAATGACTTTTAGAGAGTGGAAAGAAAAATATCGATGTGAAAGACACATTGATTGGTTGCCTCCCACACACACCTGACCTGAAGCCAGGGTTTGAACCTACAACTGGGAATTAAACCTGTGGCCCCTCAGGTATAGACCAATGCTCTAACCATTGAGCTTACCATCCAGGGCTATTTAATTATTTTTTTAATCCTCAACCAATAATATGTGTTTATTGATTTGAGAGAGAGAGGGAGGGAGGAAGAGGGAGAAACATTGATGACAGAAACATTGATCAATTGCCTCCCATACACTCCCTCACTGGGATCTAACCAAAACCTAGGTATGTGCCCTAACCGGGTATCAAACTCTCAACCTTTTGGTATACAGATGACAGTCCAACTAACTGAGCAAACTGATCAGGGAAAAAATACATGATTTAAATAACAGAGAATTGAAGAGTGCAATTCTGGAAAATCTAAACAAGATATAAGAAAATTCAAAAATAAAATCAACAAAACAATGAATACTTTACTAATGAGACTGAAACTTTAAAAAACAACCAAATAAGTAAAGATCTCAGTAAAAGAAATAAAGAATGAACTAGTGAGCATAGGAAACAGAGCTGACCAGATGGAAGAAAGAATTAGTGATATAGTAGAAATCTAGACATAATGCAGATTGAAGAATAGAGAGAGTTGGGGGTAAAATCAAAACAAAAAGAGAAAATTCAAGAAGTGACCACATCAGAAAGAGCAATACAAAGAAGAGGAACTCAAAGAGGCCCACATCAAGACACATCATAATTAAAATGCCAAGGGCAAAAGACAAGGAAAGTATCTTAAAAGCAGCATGAGAAAAGTGACTAGTTACCTACAAGGGCATACTCATACAACTGTCAGCTGATTTCTCAACAAAAACTTTGCAGGCCAGAAGGGAATGGCAAGAAATATTCAAAGTGATGAATAGCAAGAACCTGCAACCAAGAATACTCTACACAGCAAAGCTCTCATTTAGAACTGAAGGTCAGATAAAGAGCTTCACAGACAAGAAAAAGCTAAAGGAGTTCATCACCACCAAATCAGCATTACATGAAATGTTGAAGGGTATTATGAAGAAGAAGAACAGAAGAAGAAAGAAGAAGGAGGATGA
>PVJC01036928.1:0-17434 GCA_004026665.1 Murina feae | reverse complement strand
GGTTTCCTCTGGTCCTGGGTGTTCACCTAATCAGGTGCGGGGCAGACCAGAACTGCCTGGGTGGTAGCCCCTGAGGGAAGCTGGTGTGAAAATAATCGGGCTGCCTCACCCCTCAATTGGGACACTGCTGAGGTGTATTCTACTGTTAGTCAGAGTTCCCCAGAGGGACTGGTCCCATATTGGTAACCTGAGATCGCCTGCTAAATCAACTCTGACGTCATATCCTTGTCTCAGTCTGTTTTGGGGGGACTCAACCTAAGATATCCATCAAAGGCCCAGTTTCACCCCTTCTATCACCTTTCTCCCTACAACTCCTGCCTCACTCACCTAGGGAGCAACAAGTCTCAGAAAACCTTAGACTAAGGTGGAAATGGGAGCATTTTCTGCCTTCCCTTTTCTGGCTTGTCCTCACTACAGCCCACCTGTAACCTCATTCCCACCTCCAGTCCCTCCCTCACCCAACCTCCTACCTGTAAGTCACCACCCCTCCTGGAAATAACACCTATTGCTAATTCTTGTTCTAAAGCATGGAGCTGCCTGGATAAAACAGCAGATGGAAAAGATAGGTACAGATCAACTTCCTGCATACACCCTTTCTCAATTCACCGAGACCAGAATTTCCAAGGAACATCCGGAAATCCAGACATTTCCTTTGATTGTCATGGCTGTGATACAAGTAAGCGGGGTAAATCTCTGACTCTGCACCCACTGCTCCTTTCCCCCCACTGCAAGATTATAAATTCTTTAAAATACTTTGCTTTAATGCTGATGATATATTGCTTCTGTTACTGCTTTCTATTTATACCTCTAGTCCAACAGTTCCTGGAACGGTTGATGCATTGAGCTTAAACCAACTGCTACAATTCTGGACAAAACTGACAGCTTTTCCCTGGGTTCTTTAATTAGGAAAGTCTTTAAGGCAAAGAACTGGGTAAAAAGAGTGCAATATTGCTTTCTAATCAGGTACTTTCACATTAAAATCAGCACTATTTTTTCAACTTGATTTGTCCTACATGTTGTTTGTATTCCTAGGTGATCATTCTTGTTCAGTGGGGACTATAACTTTGCCAAGAGCTGCGTTTACTCTCATCTGTGTCCCCAACACATGTAATTTTGGACAGACCAGTGACTTTACAAGAGTCTTCCCAGGCAAGGTCTAGGACTACCTGCATCAGCACCATATGGGGTGATGGTTAAAAAGTAGATTCACCAGACTACCCTTCGACTGAGTGCCATTTGGGGAGAGGCCCAGTCATTCTTATGTATAAATAAGTTTGAGAAAATAGGTTTGGTTGTTCAAATTTGATAAGAGGACTTAGATTATGAAGCTTAAATCTGTTTTCCTTGTCACTCCCTGGACTAAATTCATGGCATTGACTCCACTAGTTGACTGTAGCTAATAAACTTTCACACTTATTCCTAGGAGTGACAAAGACTCACGCTAGTCTTTTCTGCTGGAAAATGGAAAAAAAAACAAAAACAAAAAACAGTTAAAAATTGTTTCCAAAGAGTAAAATGTACCCATGTTTCCTAATGGGAAAAAATATGACACATGTAAGCATAACACTTTAGGGGGTAGGAGCAGGGGCAGGGCTTATATTTTAATAATTTCAATAGACGGTTCCTCTGGGAGTAGATCATGAAGTTCTATTTTCCTGACTTAGATGATGGACAAAAATCAAGGACATTTGTACTGGGAAAGAAATGTTCTTTTTTTCTTTTTTCTAAAATCAGTGTTGTTGATATCTATAGTTTAGATTTCGTATAATCTTATGTAAATGCTCTTGATTTTTCCATCTGTTAAGATGCTATTAAGTAAATCTGATCTCTTCAGAAATAATCATGATTTCACTTATATGTGGAATCTAATGAACAAAATAAGTTAACAACAACAACAAAAAAATGGAAACAGACTCCTAGAGAAAGAGAACAGACTGACAGCTGTCAGAGAGGAGGGGTTTGGGGCCTGGGTGACAAAGGTGAAGGAATTAAGCAAAGAAAACCCCCACAACCAAACAAAAAAGAAACAACAAAACTCAAAAACACGGACAACAGTAAGATGATTATCAGAGGGAAAAGGAGGAGAGAGGAAGTGAAAGAGGATAAGAGGACTGTAAGTGGTGATGATAGGAGATTTGACTTGTGGTAGTGAGCACACACTACAATATGCAGATGATATAGAATTGTACACCTGAGACCTATGTGATTTTATTAACCAACTAGAGGCCCGGTGCATGAATTTGTGCATGGGTGGGGTCCAGCCGACCTGCCCTGCTTGGCTCTAATTGGGCTGGGGGGGAGGTGGCATGGGAGGTTGGTGGGGTGGCCCCACCCCCAATCAGGGTGGGGGGCAATTGGGGGCAGGGCTGGCTGGGGGGTGGGGCCACGGGCAGTTGGCTGTCTGGCCCCGCCCCCCTGGTTGAACTCCCAATCGAGGGGACAATTTGCATTTTAGCCTTTTTTTATATAGGATGATACTACAATAAATTCAATATATAAAACAGTAGTTATCATCATTGTTTCCTGGCCCTGGAATTGGAAGATTTCCAGGCAAGATGGTAGGAGTTTGGAACAGAATCACACTTGGCATTATCTCGTGGGATTTATTATGGGCATGTAGAGTATAGCTGGCTTGAGAAAGAGAGGGAATCTTCCTTTGGAATCCAATAACGAGTGTGTTTGTGGTTGTTAGCCGTCCATTGTGAGGAAGCCTACATGCCTCTGATCAATAAGCAAATACCCTCTTCCTGGAGTTGGGAACCGGTTGTGATATCTGTGGATCTGTGTAAGCACAGAGCAATAGTTATGTCTTTTGGAAACTCCCAGCTTTCAGAGCAAGTGCATAGTACACATTGCTGGTGATGAAATTCACATCTGTCAGTGATGGGAGATGGCAGCTTGTGGCATTTCCCCATAAAATTGTTCTTTGGGTATTGCGGTCTGTTCTTACATTTAGGTAAGGTCATCACAAAATGGTATTGTTTGTGGATTGGTACTATTGATTAGAGTCTTTTGTCAGCACTGGTTCTATATGAGAGCTGTTTATACTGCAGGAGTTTATTAATAGAAATGATGAGAGGAGAATGGGCTCCTGCACTCAAAATGGTTTATTAACTCCACTGTCTTTCCAGCCTGGTAAGTTATACACTCCCTGTCCTCCAGATCTCTATCTCTTTATACCTCGTCAAGAATTTCCCAAGACGGAAGGTCTGGAAATGCTTCTTTGTCACTTGACTACCCAGCAACATGAATGAATAATATTTTCCACTGCTTTTCTGTTTATGAGTCATTGACTGGAGGAACATAAACCAATTTCTCAGTTTTTAAATTATTTGAACCTTTTGTTACTCTCCTAATTTGTGTCCATTATGTTTCAAACCCATTTTATGTATTTATTAATAGCAGAAGTATTAAATGAAACCATAGAAACCTCTGGAGGAGGAGTTCTATTTTTTTTTAAAGCAAGTAATTCACTTCCTTTCTAGTCGAATCAAAAGCTTTGACTTTAATAGTTGGAAATTATCATTTAGTAACATTTTTTCCAGTTTTTTAGTAGCTTTGAATTTCCACTTCTACACATAGTCTGCCAACTCTTTAAGAACAACTATTTTAATCAACCATTCAGAAGTACTTTTAAACAAGTGTATAGGTCATATACATGGTTTACATTTTCTGCCTTATTCAATATTTGGACTTCTGAAATGGTACCTTAAAATACCACTTTTGGAAAGCACTTTCCATTCCTTCATTGTGGATCTCATAATTGAACTTATTATTATTGATTTGGATTTTTAAAACATAGATTTTTATGTTTTCTGCTTCAATTTTATCCTAAATCCAGCCTTCAGATCACAGCTGAATTTGATAATCTATAAATCCTCGCCACTCAAGATGCACCAGCCTCACCTGGGAGTTTATTAGAAATGCAAAATCTTAGGCCCCACCCCAGACCCACTGAATCAGAACTGGCATTTTAGCAAGAGTTCATAGGTGATTCTTGTGCACATTAAATTAGAGAATCTCTGTTCTGATCTAATCCTTCCACTTTATGATGGCATTTTCAAATTAATGGGACTCAGTAGATCAGTTTTTATAAATTACTAGAAGCCTGATGCACAAAATTAGTGCAATAGTAGGCCTTCACTGCCATGTTGCTGCCTAGATCCCACAGCTGCAGCCCAGCTTCATCCGGAAGGTCATCCGGAAGGATGTCTGGTCTAATTAGCATATTGTGTTTTTATTATTATAGATGGTGTCTTTTGAAGATACCATAATAATGTGAAGATAGTGACCCCTCATGGTAGAAGGCACCTTGATGGTGTCATTTACTGCTGAGCATCCTGCTGGCATCTCAGCCTGTGTTAAAGTTTTAAGAGCTGTGGTGTCAATGTTGATATGGTGACCCCCTGGCACTGTGTTGGAAATGGAGAAAGGGTTAGAGTGTGTGTGGTGAGGAAGCTCACAGTGAAGAAGAGACACACAGCTATGACACACTATTGGCTGTAGAGATATGGAAGTAGGGCAGACAAATGATTAATTCTGTGGGTGGAAGGTGGGTCAGAGGACAGAACAAGGCTTCTCAGAGAAGATAATTTGATGTTAAGCATTTCACCTCAAGGGCAGGTTAGAGGCTGTTCCAAACAGATAAGCATGAAGACAGTGAGACAGATAAGCATCTCTAAGGAAATTCACATGTTTGGGTTTTGGTAAATACAAAGTATATGTTGTGTGTGTGTGTGGGGGGGGGGAAGTAGGAGGGCAGGAACCCATGGAAGAATGGGAATAAGGCTGAGTAATAGACACAAATACCCTTAGGTGATAAGGACCTTGGCTTTTGTCAAAGGGAGCCTGGAGAATTTTAAACAGAGGCAGGGCCTAGCCAGCTTTGATATTTTTCAAAGGTCATTCGGGATGTAGGGTAGAGAATGAACTGAATGTAGATAGGGCAGGAGTAGGTCAAGGGTGACCGGTATGGATGTGGCTGTAGTAGCCCAGGTGAGAGACAATGATTGCCTGGGGTGAGTTGATAACGGTGTGAATGGACGGCTTGGGCTAGAATCCAAAAATAAAAAGGTTCTTTGCTGGATCTTTCCTTACTCAGAGCAAACATCTCTGAATTTGAATTGCTGCTCATATGCCATGGTTTTACATGACCCCTGCAGATACTTTAGTTTATTTATATCACATGCATTGTAGTGCCCAGGCTTGAAGAAAAGGTAAAATTGAGTAGGAAAAGGGAACTAAAATTACTGGGTTGCTAGTATGCCAGATGCACCACTGACATTGGCTCATTTTGTTTCCACAATGCTGCAAAATAAGTATTATTACCTCTATTTTTAAAGGTGAAAAGAAAGGGGTCCTGGGGTCAAGGATCTCCCCTGTGATTGTAAGCTACTACTAGGAGATTCTGAGTTTACACCTAGAAATCTGAGATTCACATATTAAACTAGCTACACTGCAAAGATACTTAGAACAATTTAAATTAACACTTCTCCCAAGGGTTCCTCAATATATAAGGTTATAATCAATTTTCTTTTCTGGGTACCTACCTTGGCTATTGAACAAATTCACTAGAACCAGAGGATAAGCAGGGAAGATGCCTGAGTGACCAGGTAGAAGACCCAAAGTCCAAATTCTCTATTTATAAGAGAGAACCTCACAGGCAGTTTGTTTGTACACAAATTCTCTCAAGCTGGGTCATGTTTTTGCAGCCTACAGATTATTAGAAATAGCAAATGAAGAATGATTGGTGAAGAAGTGATAGCTACTAACTGACAAGCTGATATACAGGGAAGAGATGGAAGAATGTAAAGAGCCATCATTATTAACAAGTCAAGAAGCCTAGGTAATAGTTTGGCCACTAATATAGAGGCAGGCAGTCCCACAGACTCACCCCTGAGGGCATGACTGTATGGTAGCACAATGTATAGACTCTAAGAGTCAATGTACAGTTTATCTTCAACCCAAAGGCTAGAGGGTCTTTTTTGCCTGAGTCATTCCAGAAGTATGACAACATGCATTTCTTTTCTGATTACACATTCTTAGCAATTATAGAAGATTTTTACAGCCTGCTAGGCAAAATCTCTCTCTCAGAAATGCCTGCCAATTGGCTAGTGTTCCATGCTTTTTGTGCATGACAATAAATCAAGGATTAGAAGACAAGTGTTACCAGTGTGCAATGGTAACCAGAAACGCCAGGACTCATCGTCTTCAAAGAGTTGCCTCTTCTTTGTCTCTCACTACTTTTCTTTACTCTCACTTCAGAGTAACGCTCTTCTCCTGCCAGGACAGTCCCATGACACTTCTGGTGAACCTTGGGAAATCAATTTCTGTAGTCATTTTAAGTTGTAAACACAGACACAGTCCTGTGATTTAAAGTGTTCAATCAAAGATACCAACTGATTCTTTCGTGGATATTGGAAGTACGCTTCCTCCCCTCCGCCCTCTTACCTTTGAGTAGCAGGCTTTCCCGTTCTCTTCTTTGTTCATCTCCCCAATTCTATAACCGCTGTTTCCAAACATGGACATCTAAGCAGGGAGGAGAAGGGAAGTTAAGGGGGACAGGAACGTTCTTATTTGACCGATACCTCCCTACACTGGCTCCCAAGTCTCAAAATGTAATGTGCATATGAATTATGTGTATATCTCATTAAAGTGAAGATTTTGATTCAAGGCCTGGGTGATAGCTGAGATTCTGCATTTCTACAAATGATGCTAGGGTTTGAAGATTCTCCTTTGGACCCACTCACTGCAATTTCTTTACTGCAGCCAATTAATATAATTAATGCAATTTCTTTAATCCAGCCATCTTCTTTCAACTGTAGCCCCTGGTGATATACATCATTGCCTTTTACTACTGGGGACACTCACCCCAATGCCCCCTCCCACCCTTCGGTCAGAATACCTTTCAACATAACTTCAGGTTCCATTTCCACAGGTAATTAATTCATCTGGTCCCTGGGTTTCACATACCTTTGACTTTCATTTTGACATAAATACAGTTACTTCCTATACAGCCACTTTCTGGGCAGTCATTGAGCACTGTAACTTTCCAAAGATAACTCGCATGTCAGGCACCAGCCCCTCTGTCCTGCACATGTAGAAAATGAATATAGAGAACTCTCCCACACTAGGTGGGGGTAGGGGTGGGTTGGGGGGTTCAACTCTCTCCAAAAAAAAAAAAAAAAAAAAATCGCTTCACAATTCCTTTCTCCTTATCCAACAATTTAGCTCCTTTAAATTCCCATTCTGGGTAAAGGGTCATGTATCCTGTAACCAGTTCTAGGTATTTCTTTGGGAAATTTGCATCTTGGTGATTGGTCTCACAGCTAAATTTGTTATCTCATAAAATCCTTATATTTTCTCTTCTCTGTGACCACTGTCTTGTTTCCACCTAACACAATTTTTTGAATATTCACTATTTTCTTGGTGCCCTTTATTCTACCTAAAGTAAAGTATCTAGAAAGGTACCTAGCATCAGACTCTACTTAGAGTCTGGCCAGCCCAGAGTTCATTAAGGTGGTGTGTTTCTGTCCTTTATATGACTTCATTAATACTCTTGGCAGTTGAATGTTTATGGAAGACAAGGGGGAAACTGTAGGAATCAGTGATAAGCATATAATCTTGAGCTTAACTACCTGGAACATTGAGATACCATTGATATCACACAAAGAAATTAAGATAAAGAGATGGTGGCGGGAGTCAGGGATGGGGTGGGGGAAAGTAGTTCCATTATAGGCATATTGAGATTAAGGTACCAGTGGGACACCTATGTGAAAATGCTCAATACTCAATATGTGGTAAGAAATTAGGGACAGGAACATACTAGAAGTTAAATCTAGAGATGGAGATTCAGGGTTCCTCCCTATAAAGACAATATCTGAAGTCTAGAGAACAGAAAGTATATGCAGGTTGAGCATAGAAGATGAAGGTAAGCAAGTTCAGACCTAAACATGAGGAAGGCTCATCAGATTCCAAGCGAAAGCAACATAGTCTCCAGAACTGGATATTTACCTATGTGACTCAAAGTATTGCTACTACTGGGCTGCCACATTGTCTGAAAGTTACATCAGCATAAATTTCTTAGAATTCTCCCAACAGAGAAATGTGCAAGGTGCCACTTAGAAAGGGGTCACACAAGAGTTTATGATAAAGCATAAGGAACCCATTTACCTGGTTAATAACCATTACTGCCCACTGTCTCCCAGACCAGAGTCTTATGAGGATGATACATGGAATTTTGATGCCTAGGAGCAATAAGAGGTCAGGTCTGGAATACTTGTGTGTGTGAGTGTGTGTGTGTGTGTGTGTGGGGGGGGAATAGGCTTGGGCAGCTAGCCATGAGGTAGGCCATGAGGTAAGCCATGAAGTAGGGACAAATGTGTTAGGGAGACTCCAGAATTTATTGCCTCATGGCAATACCATTTATTCAAAATGAATTTATTTTGTTGTTGTTGAGTAATTTAGCCCATGATTTTATTAACAAATTTATATGTTCTAGTTAAAAATCACTTTAAGGTTACTTTTTTTCCTTTCACCTTTAAAAATTGAATTGTATTATTTATTATATACTAGAGGCCCATTGCACAAAATTTGTGCACTGGTAAGGTCCTTAGCAGCTGCTGGCTGGGGCCTTCCTCCCTTCCCCCAGCTGGCCCTACCCCCTGGTTGAACTCCCAGTCGAGAGGACAATTTGCATACTATGCTTTTATTATATAGGATTTGTTATCTATAGCCAAGGCAGTTGGGAGGCAATTGGGGCATAAAGACACATATGAAATACCTTGATCAATACAGAAAAAATTTTAAAAAAAGAAAAAAGGAGAAGTGGAATGGCTGTTTTATTATAAAATATGAGGAAATGGCACAATAGAAACACAAGTTTTAAAGGATATCTACAAATATTTGTGCATTTTTCTATTTCAGAATGTATTTTTTACTTCAATCTTATATTAAACATCTCAACTTTGAAATATAAATACCCAATGTAAGTTTTGATTATTTTAATTTTTATAAATAAAATACACATGATAATCCTAATTTAAAATTTAATAATTACATGAGGTAATCCATTTAAAAGTTGCATAACTAAAGTGATATTCTGTGAAGTATATATGTAAAGGGTATGCTATTACCCATTTGATTTAAACTCTTAGAGACTGTCATCTTGACTATTTCAGCAGACTAATGATATATGAATTATATATACATACATGAGCTTTACATTGGATATAGCAATAACATTCTGGAAAATCTTTGTTCAGACCTGTTACATCCTTAAAGAAGGACATGTTCAGTAGCATAATTTCTGGTGGAAACTTTTTTAGCATTACACAATGCTAAATTGGCAATGTTTGGTAGCTTTTGACATTGACTTAAAATACAAAGATGGCAATCAGAAGTACAAGGATTCTATAAGAGGGTGTTGGGGATGTACCAGATATCATAGTAATGTACCACAAACTTGGCTTTAAACAAGTTTAAACTTGCTGAAGTTATTCTCTAACTTCCCGAAGTTAGTCAATCCCAAAGAACACAGTTAGGGTTAAAAATACCTACGGTAAAGGCTGGGTGAATCAGCATTTAATAAACTGGAACTCCCAGCCAACCTGGAAAATTAGAACATGATGATTCCTATTCATAATGATGACTCTCAGGATACAAGTCTTAACTACTATTTCTTTTATACCTACTATATAGCAGAAGCTTTAATAAAGTTTCTAATGTAATATATTATCTCATTTAAGTAACAGAAGTATTTCTGTGAAATGAGTTATATTATCACGTTACAGATGAAACAAATAATGTTCAGAAAGGCTAAAAGTAATTTTTCTAAGATCACATTGTGAGGAATAGGTATCTTTTTGTTCTCCTATATCTCAGAAGCACTTAAGCTCTAACTATTTGTCATGTGTTTATTCTCGGAAAGCTCAAATCCATATTTGATATGCTTTTGAGAAAATAAAGTATATAATTTTTCATGTTCAATCATGTTAGATAAGAATACCTATTTGTATTTAGCTCTACTTGTGTTTCTCTGTACAAATGTAATGTCATTCTGGTCAATAGGGTAGCTGCTGTAGGTTATTTTTTCCCAGTGTTAAAGATGAGATTGGCTGTAGTTATCCATCCAGTGTCTAGACATCTCCCCATCAGAATCCTCTAGGGACCAATAGTCTTCTTAAGATGAAAGTTTAGAGATGATATTGGAGTGGTGGCCATGACTTAGAGCAAAGTTAAGTAATTATCTCATTGATTCCATTTTCTCTTCGTCCCCCGCCACCTTCGCGCATGCGTGCACACACACACACACATATTCCCTCTTCCCTCCTCCTCACCTCCATTTTTTTTCTTTCTACCTAAGAGTCTCAAGTTAACAGTGATTTAAAGACTGGGCCCTTGCTTTGTATTGAGTGCTTACAGATTCTAAAAATATATTGATGCCCAGGCCCCACTCTCACAGAGTCTGAGTCCATTGGGCAAGAACAGAGCCTAGGCATTCTTAGATTTCTAAAGGTTACCAGGTGATTGTAGAGTGCACCCAAGGTTGAGAAACACAGAAAACTTTTATTTTATTCCATCCTTCTGACCCCCCTGGTAAGTAGGCTTTGCCATTCCAATTTTGCAAACCAAGAAATTCACATTTCTTAATACTTCAGTGAGATCAAAGAATTTTCATAGAAAGATACTTATAACTATTGAAAGAGAAAGGGAAAAGAAAATTCAGTTATAGTGGTTAGACCCAAATTAGAAGGTTTATTTAAGGCTTAGCAGATACTCTGAAGTTCTGCAGGTTTACCAGGATAGAGGGCTCAGTGCTTCTCACTCAGTTACGTAATGTCACATTGAAAAAGCTGGCACTGCTGTATCAAATCTCTCTCTTCTTCCCCTTTTGCCCAACATGGGAACTTTAAAGCTAAAGGCGACATTTCAGACTTTTCCCCACATGCATTTTAACATTATAGAAAACAACATTTTCAAACCTCTTTTTCTCTGACACCCACTCTCTTCCATAACAATGGACAATAGCTGTTATGCATCTGCCATTTTTATAATTGGGTATTTCCTTTTCATTTCTCCGCTCCTCATTTATATTGGGGGGGAGGGTAAGAGGGAGATATTAAACAGGCAAAATATTTAATGAGCATCTTATCCCTACTGTAGCCTCAAAACAAAAATAATTACCCACATGTAAAAGTCTAAATCTGAGCCTTAGATAGGTCAGTTTTATCTAAGACCTGGTACTAGGCTGTCTGTCCCTCCTCCCATTTTCATGTGCTCCCTTAGGCAGAGCCTGCTCTAGCAGATGAAGTAAGAATGTGCAGAGCCACCAAGATGCTAATCAAGTCCTCGTGATTGTTGTGGTTGTCACCTCTAATTTCAGATTCAGAAACACAACTTTATGAACTCATCCACAAATGATCAGGTTCTTCAGGGGAAGAATAATTTGTTATTGACAAAAGTCACAAGCAGTTAATTTGTAAATCATGCCACCAATTTGTTAAATTATTATGGCCCAAGATGAGTTAGCTCACTGGGCTTTGCTTTTTTGTTGTTGTTGTTAATTTATTTTTATTACAACTAATGGAATGCCTCTTTCTTATAAGATAATTCTTCCCATTAGGTTGGTCTTCCTAATGTAACAGATTATAATTCAGAAATGATTTTGGTTGTCTTTTAGTTATAAAGAACAGAAACCCACTTAGGCCTGAGTTAAAAGGAGGTTTATAGAAAAGTAATGGACACATTCAGGAAAAATGTGTAGGGAGTGAGGAGAGTGGGAGTTATTAAGAACCTCTCTTTCTGTGTTGCATGCCCAGAACAAATGTTCTCTTGTATCTACAGCTCACTGCACACCCGCCTCCTTCTAGTCAGGCTTCCTTTGCTTGCACATGGTCCAACCTGACTGCCATCCCAACACGATCTGCAATTCAGAATGCACAAAACCTCAAGCCAGTGGCAGTGCCCATCCCTGCTCAACCTGCTCAGTCTCTAGGCTTCTTAGCTTTTATCTTTCTGAAAGGAGTCTGATTAGCTTAATCTAGTCTGTGGCTACTTCCCCAGGCCAAGTGTCCACATCTGGCCCAATTGCAATCTCCATATCTGACCTAACTCTTCTAGGGCTGGGGATTTCATTCCAATGGAGGGAGTGTGTGTGGGAGACAATGGGAGAGCATCTAATATGTTAGTGAATATGGGATATTCTCCAGGCGTTCTCCCAGTGGGTACAGGAGCATGTTGAGTGAGGACTGTGGGAACGGGACCAAGTTGTCAGGGAAATGGAAGGGGGTGTCCTTGCTATATGCCATTGTGCCGTGAAAGTAAGGATACGGTAGGTAGGAGGGGCCAGTTGAAAAGGGGCAGCACCCCACAGATTTCCATGCTTCCAGGGTACACAGCTAACATGAAACACTGTTGTACAGAGAGTTATTTTAGCTGGATCATTTTTCCTGGCCCCAGAAAGCAAGCTTTGTAGAGACCCTTCAATGTGTTTGAAGGACAGGCAGTTTGATGAAACCCACAGAAGGGAAGGCATTGAGATTTTCTGGAAAGGATGCTGGACCCGGGGCATAGTGGGTTTAATAGTGGCCCTAAGGTAAATGTCCAAAGCCTCAACTCTGGTACCTGTGAATATAATCTTGTTTGGAAATAGAATCCTTACAAATGTAAATAAAGTAAGAAACTTAAAATGTGATCATCCTGGATTAGGGCGGGTCCTTGATCTAATGACAACAGGTGTCCTTTAAGAGACAGAAAAGGAGAAGACACAGAGAAACACTGGGAAGAAGACCATATGAATATGGAGGTAGAGATTGGAATTATGTTTCCACAACCTTAGGAAAGCCAGGGGCCATAGTAGCCTGAAGAGGCAAGGAATGATTCTCCTATGGAGCCTTCAGGAGTATGGTTCTTGATTTTGGTCTTTAAGCCTCTAGAACTGTGAGAGAATAAATTTCTGTTGTTTTATGCCAAGGAGTTTGTGGTAATTTGCTATGGCAACCCTAAGAAATTGATGTATGACAGGCAGAGTTCTTCTGGGAAATCCAGTTTGAGCCAAGGTAGATAAGAATCAGGCACCTCTGAGCATGCCTCTGCTGTCTTCAGTAGCAGCTCCCAGACCATGAACATAAAGGTGTGAGGCACTGGGGAGATCGTGGTGGTGGGGGCCCCAGTCTCTGTGAGAATATAGACTCTGAGCAAGAGTGGATGGAGAGGTCTTTGCTCTGTCTTGAGGAGGAAATACTTGATTGTGAAAAGAAAATCCAGGTCACCCCTTGCTTTGCCACTAGATTCCTGCACTTTCTGTCCTTGGCAACAGAACCTGTATACAAAGATTTCACAAGATGGCTTCTACAGGTCCTGTGGTTGAGGCCTTTTGGTTCGTGGGCCTGTGTAGTTAGGGTAAGGCAGAGAGTCAGGCCTGAGCTTGCAAGGTATTGCCTGTGGACTGGTTCCCTCAGCTGGATGTATCAGCTTGATGAAGGTATTCCTTCAACCTACCACTCTCCTGGGATAGATCCTTACACGGATCCTCCCCATGTCTCAACTACCGCCTGGAAGGATTTTGTTCTTGAGATTTCATTCATAGTCAATGCCTGTGACTATCTTGGGCCTTTGGGGGCAATTTGACTGGTCCAGACACTGAATCCAATAGGGACATTGCTAGATGTTCCATAAGGTATATCTTCTTCCAGGCTCAGGGCAATGCTGGAATGCTCCAGGTGACTTTGGTGCCTTATGGAAGTGAGCTACAAGTGCTCACCAGTGATCCTTTTCTGAGGGCACAGTCTAGAGTTGTGCTCTTCGATATGGTAGCCACCAGCCCAATGTGGTTTTATAGACATAATTAATTTAGATGAATAAATTTCAAAATTACGACTCTGAGTTGTAGAAGTCACAATTTCATTGCTTGATAATCACAGGTAGCTAGTAGCTACCATATTGGCCATTGCTGCGAGAACATTCCTATCATTGCAGAAAGTTCTGTTAGAGAGCACTGCTCTAGATCAGTGTGTCAAGTCATCTGAGGATCTTGTTAAAATATGGATTCTGATTCAGTTGTTCTGAGTTGGGGTCTGAGATTCTGCAGTTTCAGCAAGTGCTTGGATGATGTCAAGGTTGCTGGTTCATGGACCACGTTTTGGAGGCAAGGATCTGGGAATATCATTGTGAATTAATTAGGGCCACTGTGCTAGTTGTATGCTGGGAAGGGGGAAGGGGAGACCTTTTTATCTGCAAGAAGTAGAAAAGGGATTGGGCTACCTTGGTTAGAGCAGAGGTTTTATGCAAGAGAAAAATGAGAAGTCACTTGGGGCCAAGTCAGTCATGCCCTCAGTGTCAGCCCAAGATATACAGTTGCCTCTGAGGGCAAGGCCTTCCAACTAAGGTGAGAGATACATTTGTGCAAGGGGTGGCAAACATTTTTTTTTTTTTTGTAAAGGGCTGGATAGTTTATATTTTAGGCCTTGTGGATCATTATGATCTCTGTCTCAATTATTCAAGTTTCCTGATATAGCATGAGTGCTGCTGTAGATGATATGTAAAGAAATGAGTGCAGCTGTTTCCAATAAAACTTTATTTACAGAAACAAGTGGCATGTTGGACGTGACCTGTGGATCATAGTTTACTGACCCTTCCTTGCATTAATGGCTCACATGGAGGAGAAAGTTTAGAGTGAAGTTGCAACTTATCAATTAGAATCTATATATATAAGAGACTAATATGCTAAGTGTCCAACTGTTCAACTGGTCACTATGACATGCACTGACCACCAGGGGCAGACGCTCAATGCAGGAGCCGCCTCGCTGTAGTGAGTTAGCAGTGGTGGAAGCCCGATTTTTCTCGGGGCCGTGTGGTTAAACCTTCAGCAGTGGATTATGATGTTGCCTGGGCACTGTCAGCCCCAAATCGGGTTTATTGCGTTCCACATCCTAGATGACAGCAACTTTGCAGAGTGTTCTCTTGCACTGTGGGGCCCCTCGGGATTTTGAAGAGCTGGTTTCGACTGATCCCTACAGTCCAGGCCAAGGGACGCCACCTGCCAGAGGGACCCTGCTTACTTTGCATAGCCATGGTACTACTCTGTAAGAATTTCTGTGTGATGAGAAAAAAAAGATAATTTCAATTTAAATTATTTTGAGAATAACCTATTCTATGCAATTGTGTTGTTGGAGGACACACTAGACCTAGATATTGAGAGTTCTTAGGACCAAGGAAAGTCTGTTGAACCTTTCCGTTGACTTAACTTTCTGAGACCTGAATTCCAGATCACCCTTGTCACCTCTATCCCATTCTCTAAGATCTCTTAATTGTAAACACATTATCCTCTCAAAAACACTCAACTATCTTCATAGTCTACTTGTCAGTCATTCAGCCAAGTCCTAGATCACCAGGAGTTTCAGAATGAGTCATTTTAATAGGATTAAACATCATAATGCCATGACATCGCCGTGACCTAGCAAGACAAATGATACCAATCTTATTTTATAGACTAGAGGCCCAGAGCATGAAATTTGTGCATGGGAGGGCAGAGGTCTCTCAGATTGGTCTGCACCTTCTCACAATCTGGGACCCCTTTGGGGATGTCCAACTGCTGGTTAGGCCCGATTCCCTAAACCAGCAGTCAGACATCCCTCTTGCAATCTGGGACCTCTGGTTCCTAACCACTCATCTTGTCTGCCTTTCTGATAGCCCCTAACCCCTCTGCCTGCCTACTTGATTGTCCTAACCACTTATCTGCCTGATCACCCCAATCACTCTGCATGCCTGCCTGATCACCTCTAACCGCTTCTGCCTGCCCACCTCATTGCCCCTAACTGCTCAACTGCCTGCCTGATCTGTAACTGTTCATCTGCCCGCTTGATCACTCCTAACTGCCTCTGCCTGCCTGCCTGATCACCCCTAACTACTCACCTGCCTGCCTGATCACCCCTAACTACTTACCTGCCTGCCTGATCGCCCCTAACCACCTCTGCCTTGGCCCCTGCTGCTATAGCTTCGTCTAGAAGGACGTCCAGAATGACATCTGAAATGATGTCCAGAAGGTCATTCAGCTGTCTGGTCTAATTAGTATATTATGCTTTTATTATTATAGATATTTTTATAGATGAAGTCATCAAGATACAGAGAATTATATCAATCTTCCAGGATCATTTGGAAGGTAGAAGACTGGCCTCCACCCACATCTTCTGTGTCCAGTCCAGCCCTCTTTTCCCACACTTAGTTACAGCATTTGCTGCCTTATCATTTCCCAGATGTCTGGTGGGGCCTTGGACAGGACCCAATCATGATAGAAATAGAATGTCCCAACAGCCTCATGTGATGGAAGATCTCGGAGTCTAAATAACTTTGATTTGAAAGAAAGTAATATTTCTTAAACATTAGTTGTAGACTAATATGTAGCCTCTGTATAGATAAACAAGAATTAATCATGTGAAAATATCTTATTGCCAATGAAAATGTCTTTATTTCAATAAATGACATAACATAGTCAATCAATTGGCTCAACTCTTTGTCCTAATTCATCATAATATTCAATAACCTATTTACTTTTAAAGAAGTGCTTTATTATTGGATTTTTTTTTTGCTATTTTATTTTATTTTATTTTTTTTTCAATTTAAATTTATCTTTATTGTTCAGATTATTACAGTTGTTCCTCTTTTTTCCCCCCATAGCTCCCCTCCTCCCATTTCCCACCCCACCCTCTGTCCCCCGCCCCACTGTCCGCATCCATAGGTGTACGATCATTGTCCATTCTCTTCCCGTACCCCCAACACCCTTTACCCCTGAAAATTGTGAGTCCACTCCCTTTCTATGCCTCTGATTCTATTCTATTTACCAGTTTATTCTGTTCTTCAGATTTCTTATTCACTTGATTTTTAGGTTCACTTGTTGATAGATATGCATTTGTTGTTCATAATTTTTATCTTTACTTTTTCTTCATCCTTTTCTCAAAGGATACCTTTCAGCATCTAAACTAATAAAAGCAAAATATTAAAATTAACCGTTTCTCCGAGACAGGGTAAGCCACGCCCACCAGCCAATCAGAGCGGCTGTATGCAAATTAGCCCAGCCAACATGGCGGCCGCCACTCACGGACCTGAGTAAAGGGCTGTTTCCATTGCGGCAGGAGAGAAAGTGAAGCTGCGCCCCTCAGCTCAGCTCCGATTAAACTGCCTCTAGCTAAACACAGCTTTTTGAAACATTGTAACAATCATAGAATCCTCCGGAGCTGAAGGAAAGAGCAGCTCCCGCCTAACCAGTAAAAGTAACAATTGTTTCATTATAGACGCTGCGAGGTGAAGCACAGGAGACTTCGTTAGTAGTTAGAAGGCCGCCTTAAAGGAACAGTGTATCAATTACCCCAGGCCTTCAAGGAACAGTATCAATTATAGGAGAAAAAACTCCAGACCTGTGTCCAGCCAGCCTTGCTGG
>PVJC01036927.1:0-17465 GCA_004026665.1 Murina feae | reverse complement strand
GATGCCCCTCCAAGGGCCTGGACAGCTGCCAAGCAGGCCACCGACACCCTGCCACCTCTTACCCGCTTCCCGATGTCCGCAAAGAGCCTGGGAAGCCCACCAAGCAGGCCGCCGACCCCCTGCCGCCTCTTACCTGCTTCCTGATGTCCGCAAAGGGCTGGGAAGCCCACCAAGAAGGCCGCCGACCCCCTGCCGCCTCTTACCTGCTTCCCGGTGCCCTCCAATCCTGCTGCCTCTTACCTGCTTCCTGGTGCCCTCCAACCCTGCTGCCTCTTTCCCACTCACGGGTCCTGGGTCCTGTGCTGTCCCGCCCTGCAGCCGCTCTGTGCACTCGGGGGGTCCCTCAGCCCAGCCTGTGCCCTCTGGCAGTCTGGGACCCCTCGGGGGATTTCCACCTGCCGGCGTGCCTGACCAGCCTGGGTGAGGGGCTTTCAGGCTGCCCACAGCTCCCATTGACCCAACGTCCCAGCAAGGCTGGCTGGATGCAGGTTTCTGTGATTTATCTCCTATAATTGATGTTGTTCCTTTAAGGCCTGCGTTGGTTTATCTTCTATAATTGATACACTGTTCCTTTAAGGCGGCCTAGTAACTACTAAGGAAGCCTCCTCTCTGATTCACCTCGCAGCGTGTATAATGAAACAATTGTTACTTTTACTGGTGAGGCCCGGGCTGCTCTTTCCTTCAGCTCCCGAGGATTCTATGATTGTTATATTGTTTCAAATGTTTCAAATTGTGTTTCACTAGAGGCAGTTTAAGTGGAGCAGCCACAGCTTCACTTTCGCTCCTGCCGCAATGGAAACTGCCATTTACTCAGGTCCGTGAGTGGCGGCCTCCATGTTGGCTGGGCTAATTTGCATACAGCCGCTCCGATTGGCTGGTGGGCGTGGCTTACACTGTCTCGGAGAAACAGTTAATTTTAATATTTTGCTTTTATTAGTTTAGATTATTTATAGCGAGTATATGAAAATAAATTTTGATTTTCTTGCATAAGGGTGCTTGTAAGTAAAAATAAATTTTATGATCCTGCAATATATATAGTTACCTGAATCATTTTATCAGTGCAAGTTATACATTCCTATCTTAACTAATAAAAGCAAAATATTAAAATTAACTGTTTCTCCGGGATGGGGGTAAGCCACGCCCACCAGCCAATCAGAACTGCTGTATGCAAATTAGCCCAGCCAAGATAGCGGAGGCCGCAGCCCCGGTGTGCTGCTTCTCCTGGGCTGCGGCCTCTGCCACCTTGGGAGCCTCCTGCCTGGGAAGGCATCCAGCCCCCTGGGCCTGCGGATGCCTTCCCAGGCGGGACCCTGGGGGGGGAGGCGGGGACCAGGCGGCTGGACCCCGCGGCCCCCGCCTGGGAGGCCGTGGTGTGGCCAGCGCCACCCCAGCTTCGGCTTCCCGGGCGGGTGGCCCATAGGGTCAGTGGGAGCTGTGACCGGCCTGAAAACTGCCCTCAGCCCCTCACCCAGGCTTGCTACACCCCCTGGGGTGAGGGTCCCACTGGGGAGCTTGGCCAACTTACAAGCAGACATTGGCCCCTCACCCAGGCTGGCCAGGCACACCAGCAGGTGGACATCCCCAGAGGGGTCCCAGACTGGGAGAGGGCACAGGCCAGGCTGAGGGACCTCCCCCCACCCCAGTGCACAAATTTTTGTGCACCGAGCCCCTAGTCTGTTGATAACTAAAAAAATGCATTGTTACATTGTCACACAGTAATACATCAGTTTTTTTTTGAAGAAAAATAAAATATTGAAGTCTATGACAATCAGTATTATATTAATCCTGCAAGCTGCATGCCTTATCAATAATGTTTGGTTTATACAAACTTTCATTTTTTTTTTTTTTTTTTGTAACATTTCCATTGCTTAACTATTTGCATCTGGACAAATGAGACAGGTACACACATGAACTGAACGCGAAACCTTAGGTCATTGGATATACTTGTGTTCCACTTCCCTTTGCTAGATTCTTCAGTTTCAATTCAGACATTTTCACTTGTTTAAGTCCCTTATCTTTATCAACTCCTCAAAGCACACTTAGATTTTAAGCTCATTAAGAAATGAGCATGAGACTTGGGACTATAGGGCCAAATGTGATTACTGTCACATGACAACTCTAAAGAAATTATCCTCATGAAATAAGTGAGTGGATCTGTCTGGTATTAATAAATGCACTCATATCTTCCATAACCATTGGGACTTCATGAGCTATAAAGTGCTAAGAATATTCTCCCAAGTTCTTGTTGTGGTATGAAATAAATGTGACCTTTAAAACATTCGCCATTTTTTGTTTATGGATGGAAAAAAGGAGTGAAGTAAATTAGAAAAAAATGACAAATAATTCATTTCAAGTATCTTTTCCCTATGTTATTTTCTTTTATTTGATTTAACAATCAAGTTATTTTTAAAATATGCTAATTACCCATCTACTAAAAAGACCCAGGGGCATTGTTCATGTATTGCCATAGTAACTCTTCGTGTGTTTTATTAAACAATGTAAGGTGTTCATAAAATAGGAAGCTGCAAATCTGCGTACATCCGAGAAGTAATCCAATTTAGTGGTGTTCTCAGCTGGGAGTGCAATAAAGGGAGGCCCTCAGCCAGCTCCTGCTCAGCGGCTGACATCACCTTGGAGTGCGTTTCACTCTGCAGTCCACGTTCAGCAACAAGTAAGTGGCAGCAGCTTCAGACCAAGTGGCCTGCGTAGGACATCACCTTGGAGATGCCACCTAGTCTCTGCAGCCCAGCGCTCACCCTCCCACAGGGAAGGCCCTTTCTAGCAGGAGTGGCACTATGGCAGCAACACGTGAACACACCAAAGATGAACTCTTAGTGCCCATTTTTCTGTTTCCTTCACAGAAAGTCCCTGCATACCTGACGTCAATGCCAAGCTTTTACTCGTGGCCACTGCGCGGGAGGAGGCTGCCCTCCTGTCTCCCCGGTTGGGGCAGTTCAGCAGCAGCCCCTCAGCAGGAGCAGCTCCAGGCTGGGCCCTGGCTGCCCTGGGCTGATCCTCTCTGATGGGCTGGGCCCTGTGTGATGGAGCTGGGGAGGGAAGCGCCTCACACTGGGCGTACCTTTGCGCTCTGCCTGCATGGGTCCTCAGCTCACCCGTGCGGCTCCAGGTGAGCCCCCACCAGGACCGGGAGGGAGATGGGTCCCAGCTGCCGCTCTCTGACAGCCTTCCTGGGAGCCTGGGTTTCCTGAAAGTATCTGGATTCAAGGCCTTTTTGTTTAGAATAACAACTTCTCTAGCCTACAGGGTGCTGACTTTTCTCATAATTCTCTACTGTATCACTCCTTATTCTTTCCATTACCTTCCAAAGTAACCATGCACCAAATCTTTGTCTCAGGCTTCATTTTTAGAGGAACCAAAAAGTGTCCTCTGTGGCCGCCTTTATGTACCCACTCCAGGTCTAATTGTCTAATTAATTCATCTGTTTAATTGCACCCTTCCGCCACCAGGAAACAGATTCTGTGGGGAAGATTGCTGTGAACTCTGTTCTGGTGTTACCTGCCTGGCCCAGAGCAGCCAGACTTTGTTAAAGCTATCTAATCTAATAAAAGAGTAATATGCAAATTGATGTCACTCCACTACATCTAAACCATGCTCACCAGCCAATCACCATGCTCACCAGCCAATCAGAGCGACTAAATGCAAATTAATCCAGCCAAGACAGCGGCTGGCAGCCATGGAGCTGGAACAAGCAGGAGGCTTGCCAGGGTGATAGAGGAAGCTAAGGTTCCTGCCTGCCTTGGCCAGCTGTGGCCTCTGCTCATGGCAACAAAGTTTCAATTTTAGAAAATAAATGAACCCAGATACCTGCTTCCAGCCAGCTTGGGCTCGAGGAAGTGCCTGGAGACTGGGTTGTCAGAGGCAACCCGACCTGGGCTCCAGTTAAAGTAACAAAGTTTCAGTTATAGAAGATAAATAAATCCCAGAAACTTGCTTCCAGCCAGCCTCACTGAAAACAGCCATTATCCCCTCACACAGACTGGCCAGGCAAGCCAACAGGGACCCCCTCCCTGAAAGGGATGTGGCCAGCCTGAAAATGGACCTCAGCTCCTCAGTTAGGCTGGCAGGAACCCCAGGGAGGGACACCCACCTTGAAGAGGCTGTGGACAGCCTGCAAACAGCCATCAGCCCCTCACCCAGGCTGGCTAAGCACCCCAACAGGGACCCCCTTCCTGAAGGAGCTGTGGCCAGCCTGAAAATAGCCATCAACCCCTCACCCAGGCTGGCTAGGAATCCCAACGGGACTCCCACCCTGATCCAGGACACCCTTCAGGGAAAACCAGCTGGGCCCAACCCATGCACCAGGCCTCTATCTTATATAATAAAAGGGTAATATGACCCTAACAGCAGAACAATTGGAAATGACTGGTAACTATGACATATACTGAACACCAGAGGGCAGACACTCAATGCAGGAGCTTCCCCCTTGTGGTTACAGGGGAAACTCTGCTCAGCCACAAACCAGGCTGACAGTTTCCAGCACAGAGATGGTGGCTGGAGCCTCTCCCGCCTCCTCAGGAGCACTAAGGAAGTCCAACTACAGCTTAGGCCTGCTCCCCACTGTCAAGTGGACATCCCCCAAGGGCTCATGGGCTGCCAGAGAGATGTCTGACTGCCAGCTTAGGCCAGATTCCTGGGGAGTGGGCCTAATCCAGCAGGTGGACATCCCCCGAGAAGTCCCAGACTGCAAGAGGACAGAGGTTGGGTTGAGGGACTCGCCTGAGTGCACAAATTCTTGTGAACCAGACCTCTAATATCCTAATAAAAGAGTAATATGCAAATTCAGTGTGACTGCATCACAAATATGGTCTCCCCCATAGCCACAAGATGGCAACACCCATAGCCTCAAGATGGCAGTGCCCAGTCTGGCTGAGCCCTGCCACTGAAGTAGTCAGGCCTGTTAGCCAGGCAGGTCACAGGGAGGTGGGGGACCCAAGGGGCGGAACAGGCAATCGGAGAGGGTTTGGGGTCCCCTGCCCAGGCCAGAGGCCTTCAGCAGAGTCCTCAGGCATGGGCAAGGGTGGAACCAGTGATTGGAGGGAGTAGGGGCAGAGCTAGTAATCAGAGGGGTATGAGGGCGCCCTACCTACCCAGGCATAAGTCCTGGGCCAGAGGCCTCAGGCCTCGGCAGGTGCAAGGCCAGAGATTGCAGGGGCCTGGGCTCCACAGAGCCAATGATTGGAGGGGTAGAATCAAAACCTGGGATCGCAGGGGTCTGAGCACCAGTGGAGCCAGAAAAGCAAGGGTCTGGGGGTCTCCTACCCAGGCCTAGAGCCTTGGCCAGAGGCTGCAGTGGGGCAGGGGAAGAGCTGGCAATCTCAGGGCCTGGGCAGGGAAAGAGCCAGTGATCGGAGGGGCAGTGGTGGAGCCGACAATGTAGGGGTCTGGGGTTCCGCTGCCCGTACCTGTAGCCTTAGCCACAGGATGCAGTGGGGCGAGGGTGGAGTGGGTGATGCCATGGGCCTGGGGGTCACCTACCCAGGCCTGTAGCCTTGGCCAGAGGCTGTCAGTGGGGCAAGGGCAGAGCCAGTGATGGCAGGGGGCAGGATCAAAGCCAGTGATCTCAGAGGCCTGTGCCCAGGGAAGCCAGCAATGGGAGGGGCTTTGGAATCTTCTGCCAAGGCAGAGGCTGCAGGCCTGGGCAGGGTTGGAACCAGCAATTTCATGTGTCTGGGGGTCCACTGCTTAGGCCTGCAACCTCGTCCAGACATTATAGGCCTGGGCAGGGGTGGAGCTGGAATTGGCCAGGACGGGGGTGGAGCTGGTGATCAGAGTGAACGATAGAGGAAAGATCTTTTCTTAATACTCATTGGCTAAGCTCCCTGTATGCCACTGGTAATATTCTTAGTAACTTGGGTAATAAGAATCCCTAAAGGCAATCTAGGGTTTTTCCACCACACTCCTAGAGAACAAAAATTAAGGTCCACTGCTGGAGGGCTAAGAAATGTCATATTCTGCCCTAGCTGGTTTGGCTCAGTGCATAATGCCTCAGCCTGCAGACTGCAGGGTCTAGGTTCAATTCTGACCAAGGGCATGTATCTAGGTTGCAGGCTTCTCCCTGGCCAGGGTCCAGGTCAGGGCATATGCAGGAGGCAACCAATCAAAGTGTTCCTCTTACTTTGATGTTTCTCTCTGTTTTTCCCTTCTCTTCCACATTCTCTAAAAATCAATGGAAACATATCCTCAGGTGAGGATTTAAAAAAAAGAAAGAAAGAAATGTCATATCCTATAAAAGACACATATTGAAAATGCCTAAAGAAAGTTGTCATTTTTTCATGGTGAAGGGACTAGACTCCGTGTTGATGAAAATACCTTGGTGGCCACAGTGACTGGCAGTAGCTGCAGCAGCGGGGTGATGGGGCTGGTGGCTTCCCCTGATTAGCCTGGTTGCCTCCCACAAAGGGAGGCCAGACTGCGTCTTAGGCCCACTCCCCAAGGGCATCAGGAAGCAAGCCAAAACCATCAGAAGAACAGTAGCAGCAGGTAGGAGCTGCAGGTGGCATTGGACTGTGGGTTTTGGCCTGATCCCTGCAGGCCACCCAGAGGGAACCCACCTGTGCATGATTTCATGCACCAGGCCTCTAGTCTAATCTAATAAAAGAGTAATATGCAAATTAATCATCACTCTGAGACACCTAAGCCATGCCCATCATCCAAGCCATGCCCACCAGCCAATCAGAGCAGCTGTATGCAAATTAATCCAGCCAAGATGGCAGCCAGCAGCCATGGAGCTGGAGTGAACAGGACCTCTGCTTGCCTAGGCCCACTGGGCCTCTGCTCTGCTTGCCTAGGCCCACTGGACCTCTGTTCAAGGCAACAAAGTTTCAATTATAGAAGATAAACCCCAGAAACCTGATTCCAGCAAGTCTCGCTGGAGCTTTGGGTAAATGGGAGCTGTGGGCAGCCTGTAAACGCCCCTCAACCCCTCACACAGGCTGGCCACACCCCCATGGGTTGAGGGTCCCCACTGGGGGTCTTGGCCAGCCTGAATAGCGCCATAAGTCCCTCACCCAGGATGGCCAGGCATGCTAGCAGGTGGAATCCCCTGAGGAGTCCCAGTCTGCAAGAGGGCACAGGCTGGGCTGAGGGACCCCTCCCTGAGTGCACAAATTTTTGTGCACCGGGCCCCTAGTCTAATCTAATAAAAAACTAATATTGAAATTGATCATTTCTATGGGACGTCTAAGCCACACCCACCAGCCACTCAGAGCGGCTGTATGCAAATTAACCCAGCCAAGATGGAGGCCAGCAGTCACTGAGCTTGAGTAAATAGGCAGCTTCCGTTGCACCAGGAGTAAGCTGTCTGCTGGCCAACTGGGCCTCTCTGTGCTCCAGGCAACATTGTTGCAATTATAGAAGCCTCAGAGCTGAAGCAAACAGCAGACTTTAGTTGCACCAGTGATGGAGGAAACTGCCTGCCTAGAGTCTACTAAGGCAACATTCTTAGGGTCTATTAAGGCAACATTTTTTCAATTATATAAGCCATGGAGCTGAAGCAAAAGCAGGCCTCGTTACCTGCCTAGGCCTCGGCTTAAAGGAACAGTGTATCAATTATAGAAGATAAATAAACCCTAGAAACCTGATTCCAGCCAACCTTGCTGGGACATTGGATCAATGGGAGCTGTGGGCATCCTGAAAGCCTGAAAATGGTGATCAGCCCATCCCCCATTGAGGTGAGGGATCCCACTGGGGGGCTTGGCCAGCCTGCAAACAGTCATCAGCCCATCACCCAGGCTGGCCAGGTACCCCAGTAGGCACCCAAAATCTGAAGGGACTATGGGGAGCCTGAAAACTCCCCTGAGTTCCTCACCCAGGCTGCCCAGGCACCCCAGTAGGGACCTAAAACCTGAAGGGGCTGTAGGCAGCCTGAAAATGGCCCTCAGCCCATCACCCAGGCTGGCCACACCCCAATGGGGTGAGGGTCCACACTGGGGGCTTGGCCAGCCTGCTAACAGCCATCAGCCCCGCACCCAGGCTGGCCAGTCCCCCAGTAGGTACTCGAACCCATTGGGGTGAGGGTCTACACTGGGGGTGTTGGCCAGCCTAGAAACAGCCATCAGCCCCTCACCCAGGCTGACCAGGCACGCCAGCAGGTGGACATCCCCAGAGGGGTCCCAGACTGCAAGTGGGGACAAGCTGGGCTGAGGGACCTCCCGAGTGCACAAATTTTTGTGCACCGGGCCCCTAGTATATGTATAAAAGGCTAAGCCACAGGCCCACAGCTGGTAGCTATGATGTGCACTGTCTTGGAACCTGTGGTTCTATGGTGACACACCTGGAACCAGATAGAAGAGAGCCAGATTCTAGGGTGCATCGCCTGAGAACCGCCCTCTCAGAGTCCGGGACACCTTGAGGGATGTTTGGCCTAATCCCTGCAGACCAGGCCAAAGGACCCTACTGGTGCACAGATTCATGCACTGGGCCTCTAGTAGTGAATAAAAGCAGCACAAATATCAATATGTCCTCAGTGCACTGAGTACAGAGGTGCTTTTTCCTCAAAACAAGAATTGTCTTGCTATTAAAAACATTGAAAGTGTGCCAACAAGCTAAGTATTCTAGTATAAAAAATTCAATATTGGTGATAAATTGCAGGAACATATAGGTTATTTTGGTTTTTACTTTAATAATTCAGTATTTTTAACCCTTTGCTATAATTGCATTCTAAGTAAACAAGGGCATATTCTGCAAGTCTAGTTTATATATGGCAGTGATATTTCTATGCTTCTCTCTACTTACAATGACTACTAAAATGTTTAGTTACAGAAAAATATCAACTTGACTTTGATTTTGCACTTTCTCCATATTATAAATTGATGTAGACATGAGTTTCTTATGAATATCTAGAATAAGTTAAATGTTTTTGAAACCTCATTATTAGAATTTGGATTTAACACACTTATTTAATGAATATCAGTGTTATAGCTGTTTAAATTATCTCTCTTTTTTTTTCTAAAAATGCTACTGCACTATCCACCCTTGTATATTTACTCTTGATGCTTAAATTAATACAGACAGTCCTCGGGTTACGTCAGACTTGACATATATCATTTCTTGGTTACATCGCCATCTCCCACTTATTTATATAAAAAAATGTTCTGTCATTTTAACATATGTATATATGTGCTTTATGTTTTTTATTATCTACTAGGGGCCTCGTGCACAAAAATTTGTGCACTCAGGGTAGGGGGTCCCTCAACCCACCCTGTGCCCTCTCACAGTCTGGGACCCCTCAGGGGATGTCCACCTGCTGGCGTGCCTGGCCAGCCTGGGTGAGGGGTTGAGGGCCATTTTCAGGATGCCCACAGCTCCCATTGACCCACATCCCAGAAAGGCTGGCTAGAATCAGGTTTCTGGGGTTTATTATCTTCTATAATCGATATTTTGTTTCCTCGAGCGGAGGCCTAGGCAGGCAATGAAGCCTCCTGTTTGCTTCAGCTCTGTGGCTTTTATAATTGAAACATTGTTGCCTTCAGCAGATGCCCAGTGGGCCTAGGCAGGCAGTTTACTCCTGCTGCAATGGATGCCTCCTGTTTGCTATAGCTCTGTGGCTGCCAGCCACCATCTTGGCTGGGTTAATTTGCATACAGCTGCTCTGATTGACTGGTGGGCATGGCTTGGCTGGTGGGCGTGGCTTAGGTGTCTCAGAATGATGGTTAATTTGCATATTATTCTTTTATTAGATTAGATTTACCACAAGTAAACGTCAGGAATTGTTATCTTTTATTTTTTTTACTGTTTCACTTCATTATTGCTGTGTATGTGTTTATGTAGGTGGGTTCCGACTTATGGTGGAAATTGCATCACGTCATACTGTAGGAACTGATCTCTTACATAACCCGAGGACCTACTGTATGTTTATAATGGTATTGCTTGGATGAAAGGATCCAAATTTAATATAAATTTTAAGCTTTAAATATGAGTCCCTATAAAATTGCTCATCCACTTATGATACTACCAACTGTAGGTGAGTAAGCTGCCCTAATACCATGAATAAAATAAGTTAAATCATTATTACTTTGCAAATAGAGAAAAATATTTTCCAGTATTTTAACTTACATTTCATTGACCACTAATAATGATACTGTGTGTTAATATTCAATTTTCTGTGAATTTATTGCTAATATAGCTGTAGCATACCTTTATGGGGTTCTTGATACTTGCTAGGAGTATAAACTTTGCATAATTGATATCAATTCTTATAACAATGCTATCAGGTAGTCAACATTACTATCTCCATTTTACTTCCTGGGAAACTCACAAAGCTACACTGTGCAAGGTTACCTGCTTGAACACAATCTGAGCCCATGCACCTTATCTCTGGAGATCACACCCTTAGTCACTTTTTTGCACTATCTTTAACTACTTGTAAGACCAATTTTCTATTTGATTTTGTATGTTTTTATTGACAATTTAACAATATAAATATTTTTAAAGCAAAAGAAAAGCTAAGAAGTATTGAGAAAAAATAAAACTTATGTTTATAACCAAAATATTTGATTTTTCCCCCGCAAGAGAAAACAAACAAATAAGACTTCAGAATCACTGGAGTCAAGTTTTCTGTTTCTTTTTTGAACATTTTTTTTGTTTTATGTGTTATAGCCCAATGGTCACTTCCAGTCAATTTCTCTAACACTATAATCCACAGCATTCTGGTGACTATTCAGAACGATGCATAATAAATAAAATTTTTATCCAAAGAGAAATGCTATATTAATATCCTGATGTTCCCTCTAAGTAAAAGAAGCATATTTGTTTTCTTTAAAATTGTGATCATTGTTGGTACTGTTTATCATACAGTTATAAACAAAAGACTACAATAATTCACACTGTAGGAAAAAGTTAATGTGCTAAAAATCAGAAACACCAAAACGGGATGCATCCAATTAGCTATGTGGATTGTTTCCACTGGATGGGCTATCTTGTGTTCAGTTTGCCCCCGTGGACTTACACCAGGGCAGAAATTTTGGTGTGGGAAGCCTGCAGGTTATACGAATCTGGAAGTCCGTGTCAATAGAAAAAGACATAAAAATTAGTTGCCAAAGTAAATACTTATTAGAAGGAAAAAGTAAATCTCATCTAATCCAAGGGGTTTGAAGACACATCTATTGTTCCTTTCATAATGCATAAGAAAACTTTGGCCAATAAAAGAATGGCTTGTGATCATATCTGTCTAGTATAGAATCTGGCCTTCCTCCTAGCCTGGGATACTATTCCAGCGGAGTTTTCACAGTGCCCCCTGAAGTATGTTTACTTCTGCTTAAAGGTAGTATTACAATTAATTTTCTGAGTTACTCAGACATGCCTTACAGTCTTGGCTCTGGATGTTCACCTACACAGCTTTGTGGCTCCATCTCCCCACCTTGTCCTACCATTTGTGTTTTCATCTTATCAGGTAGTCTGAGCAGAACTTAAAGACCACTTCATCAGACATCTTTGATCTCTCTTCTGTTTAACTATATAAGCTCTCCTGCCATACGTTTCCATAACTCTCAATATTTGCCTTTTAAAAAGTAGTCAATTACAAAATTGCTGGTTATTTTTATACTAGAAGCCTGTTGCATGACATTCATGCCCGTGTGTGTGTGTGTGTGTGTGTGTGTGTGTGTGTGTGTGTGTGGTGGGGGGAGGGAGGGTGTTCCTCAGCCCAGCCTGCACCCTCTCACAATCCAGGACCTCTTGAGTAGGATCCCTGGGCCTGGCCTGTGATCAGGGCCTATCAGGATTTTCCTTCACCTGGTTGTCGCCAGCTTGCCCTGCCCCAACCACTGCCACTGCTTGCAAGCTGTGTGGCACTGCCCCCAACCCAGCACCAGTTGCCTCCCTCTGCAGGCAACAGGCATGGGGTGTGATCCCTTGGCTGGCCAGGGTCTCCCTCTGTGGAGCGATCTATGGATGGCTCTATAGAGAGAGGCCTTGCTCAGCTGCACTGCCAGCCAGATGTCCTGGGCCTCCCTCTGCTAGGTGATCGTGGAGTGATGGCAAGCTCCCCCGACCAATAGCATTGCACCCACCTTGGCTGGCCTGGTGCCAGTGGATGTCATAGCGTGGTCATCCAGAAGGTCACCTGGATGGTCATTCTGCTGTCTGGTCATTCAGTCTATTTGCATATTATGCTTTTATTATTATAGATTACTAGGGGACTGGTGCACAAAAATTTGTGCACTCAGGAGGCCCCTCAGCCCGGCCTGTGCCTCTCACAGTCTGAGACCCATCTGGGGATATACACCTGCTGGCGTGCCTGGCCAGCCTGGGTGAGGGGCTGATAGCTGTTTTCAAGCTGGCCAAGCCACCCAGTATGGACCCTTACCCCATTGGGGTGTGGCCAGCCTGGGTGATAGGCTGAGGTCCATTTTCAGACTACCCACATCCCCTTCAGGTTTTGGGTCCCTACTCAGGTGCCTGGGCAGCCTGGTTGAGGACCTGAGGGGCATTTTCAGGCTGCCCACAGTCCCTTCAGGGTTAGAGTCTCTACTGGGGTACCTGGCCAGCCTGGGTGTGGGGCTGATGGCTGTTTGCAGGCTAGCCAAGCCCCCCAGTGGGAACCCTCACCCCATTGGGGTGTGGCCAGTCTGGGTGATGGGCTGAGGGCTGTTTTCAGGTTTTCAGGCTACCCATAGCTCCCATTGACCCAACGTCCCAGCAAGGCTGGCTGGAAGCAGGTTTCTGGGGTTTATTTATCTTCTGTAATTGATACACTGTTCCTTTAAGTCAAGGCCTAAGCAGGTAATGAAGCCTTCTGTCTGCTTCAGTTCCGTGGCTTCTATAATTGAAAGAATGTTGGCTTAGTAGACTCACCCAGCTGGCCTAGGCAGACAGTTTCCTTCATCTCTGGTACAATGGAAGCCTGCTGTTTGCTTTAGCTCCTTGGCTTCTATAATTGAAACAATGTTGCAACTATGTTGCCTGAGACGGGAGAAGCCCAGTCGGCCTAGGCAGACAGTTTACTCCTGGTGCAACAGAAACCTGCTGTTTACTCTAGCTCCATGACTGCTGGCCTCCATCTTGGATGCGTTAATTTGCATACAGCTGCTCTGATTGGATGGTGGGTGTGGCTTAGGTGTCCAGTAGAAATGGTCAATTTTAATATTATTCTTTTATTAGATTACATTATAGATGGGTGTTTCCTGCTTCACATTAAATTAACCACAGAATCTCAGCTTCTATCACATTGTTTGGCACATTTTGTGGGCTTCCAGATTAGTGTTTGGAATGGTTTAGTTGTTAGAGACCATTAAGCGAAGTAGGCTGCGTTTTTTCCCCTTGATTTCTGCACTTTTATCTATTCGGATCCTCTGGAGTCTTTACTCCCATATTCTGCAAATGTAATAAAAGTTTTTTTAGAGTAGAGGATTTTTGACTAGAGGATGAAGCTTTTAAATAAAAAACCTCAAAAGAGGCTGTGTACTTTTTGGCTGTGCTCATACCATTGTTGAAATGAGAAAGATGGTAATTTTTAGTATTGTGATTAAAAAGAGAACTTGGGGAGAAGTTTAGCTGAACCAAGGACAATGCAATGGCAAAAACAGCTCACTGAGAAACGTCTTTCCAACTCAATCTCATGATCTGATTTGAGTTTTACTTATTCTCTGAGCATATGACACAGGTGTCCTCTAAGTCAAATGCGTATATTTCCATTCATTTTGCATTATACACACTGCTGCTCCTCTCCATTAACACAGATAATTGAGAACTGATGTACATATTTAAAGGCTTCTCTTGGAACCCTTGGAAACTAATGATGAGGTTATAATATTGGGGAATGTATTTCTCTACTAACTCATTTAAAGTAGTCCTTACTCTGTGACCTTTCTTCTTGGCTGTCATGTCATCCAACAAAAACAAGCGTATTTCAAGGTTGCCTAGTTACCAGAAGAGAGTGAATTCACAAGAGGACAAGCTTGAATTTACAGAGAATCAGGATTCTTTTGTTGTGCTGTGTTGTGCATCTTTAATTGCAATGAGCCTTACAAGGAAATGAAGCTGAGTCAAGATGGAGCAATGAAGAGTGCAGGAGAGTGTGGCTTCCAACCTGAGTATGAGTCAGCTGAAGACTACTGCCAGGTTGGAGAAATCCTTGGGGTGAAATATATACTTGGTAATTGCATTTTGCTTGGTTGTACCCACATTCATGACCTTGTGTGTTTGTGTGTATTTACACAATTATTGACATATATGTTTATTTTACTTGTCGTTAAAATATGTTCAAAATGACAATGAAATCTCTCAAATAGCTCTCTCTCTCTCTCTCTCTCTCTCTCTCTCTCTATATATATATATATATATATATATAATCTAATAAAAGAGTAATATTGAAATTGACCATTTCTCTGGGATGCCTAAGCCACGCCCACCAGCCAATCAGAGCAGCTTTATGCAAATTAATCCAGCCAAGATGGAGGCGGGCAGTCATGGAGCTAGAGTAAACAGCAGGCTTCTGTTGCACCAGGAGTAAACTGTCTGCCTAGACCAGCTGGGCCTCTCTCTGCTCAAGGCAACATAGTTGCAATTATAGAAGCCATGGAGGTGAACCAAACAGGAGGGTTCCGTTGCACCAGTGATGGAGGAAACTGCCTGCCTAGGCCGGCTGGGCCTCTACTAATGCAACATTCTTTCAATTATAGAAGCCATGGAGCTGAAGCCAACAGGAGGCTTCATTACCTGCCTAGGCCTGGCTTAAAGCAACAGTGTATCAATTACAGAAGATAAATAAACCCCAAAAACCTGCTTCCAGCCAGCTTTGCTGGGACGTTGAGTCGATGGGAGCTATGGACAGCCTGAAAACAGCCCTCAATCCCGCACCCAGGCTTGCCACACCCCAATGGGGTGAGGATCAACACTGGGGGGCTTGGCCAGACTGTAAATAGCCATCAGCCCCTCACCCAGGCTGGCCAGGCATGCCAGCAGGTGGACATCCCCCAAGAGGTCCCAGACTGGGAGAGGGCACAGGCCGGCTGAGGGGCTGCCCGAGTGCACAAATTTTTGTACACCAGGACCCTAGTGTATGTGTGTGTGTATGTGTGTGTGTATGTGTGTGTATGTGTATATATATATATATATATATATATATATATATTTGCATTGCCATACATTTCCACAATATATTCATGGATAGACAAAACACTTTGAGAATGTGTAAAGATTTCAAAAAATAGGAAGGCAGCTCTAGTGTCTGCATTATAAAAAAAAAATGTGTAAGTAGAAACTAACTTCTAAAACCATTTGAGAAAAAGGAAGTAAAAGTGAAATACTTCATTTTACCCAGGGTTAAGAATAACTCCTCACATAGTGTATGTGCCCAATAGCTAAAGTTGAGTGGATGAATAATACAAAAGAAAATTAAGTAGAACATTTCTATGAAATGGAGAGTAGTAGGAAACTGAACCAAATTTAATTTTGTTGGAGAATCAGGACTGATGACTAAAAGTCCTCAGAACAAAGTTCTGTATTGTTTGTCATAATAAATTCAGAAATTAAAAGAGCTGTGTGCAAATGGATATTGTCTGATGGGAAATCAGATTCAATTCTCTTAATTTGTTGTCCTGCATAAGGCATTAGGGAGGGAGGAACCTTTGGTGAGGGCAGGTGGACCTCATTTTGCACCAACTCCCAGTTCTTCTCTTTGTAAATATTCACATGTGTTTTAAACCTTATAAATCTCAGGCTCAGGGTATCTCATAGATGAGCTTAGTACCTACCATATAACCAGTATATATATATATATATATATATATATATATATATATATATATATATATATATATATATATATATATATATATATATATAATAAAAACAACATGATTTTAGATGTATGCCTGAGTCACAACTATTTTTCTACTAACCATGACCTTGTGTATTTTTTAATGACTTTGCTGAGATATAATCAGCATATGAAAGTCAGCTTTTCACAGTGTATAATTCAGTGGGTTCTGATATATTCATAGAGTTGTGCAATCACCAAGACCATCTAAATCCAGGACATTTTCATCATCCCCCCAAACACTCTGTATCAATGTACAGACACTCTCCATATTTCCCCTCAGTCCCTGGAAAGTGCTAATGTAGTAAACATTTGTCTGTGTTTTTTTTTTCTATTTTTTGTGAGTTACTAGAATTTTATAATTACAAGATCACATCATCTGCAAATGAAAATAATTTTGTTTCTTCTTTTCTGATCTAGATACCTTTACTACCTCTGCAGGAGGAAGAAAAGAGTCATTGGCCAGTAAGAGCTCAGCCAAATGTAAAATTAAACAAAGTCATAAAAATATGTTTTCCACAAAGAACAGTGGTTGTTTATTGTTTCTTCTTTTTTGTTTGACAATAATAGATGCCAGGTACTTTCTATCTATACACTCCCTTTAAAATGACTCCCCTTTCACATACAAAAAATAAAGTTTGATCTTTGCCTTACACCATCTACAAACATCAGCTCATCATAAATCAACCTCTAAATGTAAAAGTTTAAAATGATAAAAACTCTTAGAAAAAAAAATACATGGTTAAAGTTTTACGACATTCAATTTGGCAATGATTTCTTAGATACACCTTCAAAAGCATGGGCAACAAAAACAAACAAAAAATCAACAAGTGGGGTTTCATCAAAATTATAAACTTACTAGGGGCCCGGTGCACAAAAATTTGTGCACTCCGGGTGGAGGGAGTCCCTCAGCCCAGCCTGTGCCCTCTCACAGTCTGGGACACCTCAGTGGATGTCCTATGATGGCCTCAGTCTGCCAGGCACCTTTGGTGTGTGTGTATGTGTGTGTGTGTGTGGCCACTGGGGACCTGTCCCCAGCCGCATCTGAGGCTCGGAGCAGTCCTCCTGTGTGTGTCTACCTGCTGGGGACCTGCCCCCAGGCACACCGTGGAGGCTTGGAGCAAGCACCCCCTCTATGTTGATCTCTCAAACTCTTGCCCTCCCTTGCATGTTGTTCTCTTTTTTGAGCTGTGGCCAGGGCTGGGTGCGGCCTGCCTCCCAAGCTTGCCTACTGCCCATCTTCCTCCAGCCACCAGAAAGCAGGGAAAACCCCACCTCGAGGTCAGGCCAGCCTTTTCCTGCTCTCTGATCCCCGGAAGGGACCTGGGAAGCCACCAAGCAGGCCGCCGACTCTTTTCCACTCACCCGTCCCCTGCTGCCTTCCTTTCCCACTTCCCGGTGCTGCCAAGGGGTCTGGAGAGCTGCCAAGCAGGACCCAGGCCCCTGCAGCGTTGCTTTCCCGCTTCCCGGTGCCCCACAAAGGGCCTGGGCAGCCACCAAGCAGGCCGAGACCCCCCCGCTGCCTCTTTCCCACTCCCCTACCCGCCACCTTGCTTTCTCACTTCCTGGTGCCCTGCAAGGGACCTGGGAAGCCCACCAAGCAGGCCACTGACCCCCTGCCACCTCTTACCCGCTCCCCGATGCCCCTCCAAGGGCCTGGGAATCCCACCAAGCAGGCCGCCGACCC
>PVJC01036926.1:0-17462 GCA_004026665.1 Murina feae | reverse complement strand
GGGTGGGGAGCCAATGGGCAGGGTGGCGGGTGGTGTGGGGGTAGGGAGCGATCAGCGGGGTGACGGGTAATGTGTGTGGGGTGGGTGGGGCGAGATATGCAAGTGGCAGGTGGCAGGTTGTGCGGTTACATTCTGGGCTGAGGGACCCCCGAGTGCACAAATTTTTGTGCACCGGGCCCCTAGTCTATATATAAAAGCCAAGTGATCAAATGACAGAATGACTTTTGGTTGATTGACCCCACCCCCCAACCACGACTGGGGGTGGGACCAGCTGGCCCACCTCCTGCATCTCCTCCTCCCCACTGGCCGGCCCAATAGGCCCCCATCGGGGCAGGCCAGCTGGACCCCACACATACATGAATTCATGCACCAGGCCTCTAGTTTTGTTATAGCCGCATGTAAAAGTGCAAAACCTGTCTGGTGGCAACAGTGAGGAAAGGCAAGGAGCGTCCTGTCTGTGATCCTAAAAGGCACAAAGAAAACTGAGCAGGGGCAGATCCAGACTTTGTACTTTCTAAGGTTTATACAATTTAGAAATCTTATTTAAGGAAAGAACTACAGCTCTGACTAATTTGTCTAAGTGGATAGACTGAAGGGTCCCAGGTTTGATGCCTGGATTGCTGGATCAATCTCCATTGTGGAGCATGCAGAAGGCAGGTGATCAATGATTCTCTCTCATTATTGATGTTTCTATTCTCTCTCTCCCTTTCGGAAATAAATAAAAATATATTTTTTAAAAAGAAAGAACTACAAAATCACAAATATAAAATTAGATAATAAAGCGATTATTAGGTTAGAAAAGATAAAAGAAACCATGGCAAATGATAAGTTCCACAAACATTACCAGAAAAATAACATTGCTTTTATGAATTATCTCTGTAATACTTTCCACAAACATGTAAGACCACTCTGATGTATAGAGATATAACTTCTGACTCTCATGTTCATGTCACAGTGCCATTTGAGTCAGCTCAGTATGCTAGATAGGGGCATTCCTGGAAGCCATTCTTGTACTAGGTCAGTTGGTAATAATTTATTCACAAAAGTTACTGGAAACAACATAAATAAAACCACTAAACCCAAATGAAACGTCACAGGCATCTTAGCCAGATCCCCAAAATGCTAGCACTCACCCCAACATCATCTGACACGAGGGGAAGTAAGAGTGACAAGAGATGGTGGTTTTAACAGAGTGAGGTTAAAATACTTGACTTGGCAGATTTTACAAAAGCATATGACCATGTGTACGTACTGCTAGGGTGCCTTCCAGACCTCAGCGTCCCCATTTTAAGGTCAGGAATGATGACAGTGGTGTGGTCCTCAGATTCTTCCCTAAGATTTACACCTGTGGTCAGGGGTTGGGATAGTTGAGATGCCTCCATACAGGCCCTGCTGGCCCTGGCATCTTCAAAGCTGCCTCTGTCCTGCGTACCCTGGAGCTTAAAACAAATAAACTAATATAAAAAGTGTTGCTCGCTTGCCGAGTCTCTGCTCTGGCCGAGGTAGCTCAGTTGGTTGGAGCATCGTCCCATGCACTGAAAGATCTCAGGTTTGACTCCCAGTCAGGGCATATACCTAGGTTGCAGGTATGTTTCTCTCTCTTTCCCTTCCTCCTGCTCTGAAATCTTTTTTTTTTTTTTTTTCATGCTGAGCCTCATTCCCAGAGTCAGAAAGTGAGGCAAAGGGCAGAGGGAACCTCCAAGTTAGGCCTCACAAGTGAGATTATTTGGACACACTCAGATTCTCGAAGTCTGAGCATCTTCACCTGCCAACAACATATTAGTGATGCCCCCTATCTTCAAGGATTTGTTAAGTACTTGGTGCCAATT
This sequence comes from Murina feae, assembly GCA_004026665.1. Taxonomy (NCBI): domain Eukaryota; kingdom Metazoa; phylum Chordata; class Mammalia; order Chiroptera; family Vespertilionidae; genus Murina; species Murina feae. The sequence continues at coordinate 15,633 of PVJC01036926.1, read as the reverse complement.
CAGAGAGATTGAGAGCACCCCGGTCCTCCCCATCCCTGACCAGGTAGGAGGGTTGAGGGGGGGAGGAGCCTGTAAAAATAAGGTGGACAATCTGTCATTACTGTGCCCAGGTCAGAGGGAGCTAGAAGGTTATTATGACCTTATCCTGACCCAGCACGTGAGCAAATAACATCTTGCCCTGCACACAGGCCTGAGGCTGTTTGCATGCCTCCTCCAGCATCCTCACCATGGCTGTGTTTTCTTCCCTCCACTCGAAACCAAGATGAAATCAGCCTCAGATGTCAGTTCCCTATCTTCTGTGCACCCCAGGGCTGTGTTTTGTTTTTTCCATTTAACGTAAAGGGAGTTCTCTAGATACATACTTGCTTGCTTCTGAACTTGCCTGGCAGCACCTGCCAGAAACTAGTCCCAGTGGAAGCTACTGGGCTGACTGGGGGACGGAGGAAAAGCTTTTTAGAAAACGTTCTGTATACTTTTTGGATTCTATACTTTATAAGTATATTCTCTGCTTTTTAAAAATAAGTAACAGCATTTTTAAAAGCTGAGCCTCATTCCCAGAGTAAGAAAGTGAGGCAAACTCAGGGCAGAAGGAATCTCCCCTGACCTCCAAACTGGGGAGATTAGACATCTCAAAGACCTCCCAACCCCTGGTCACAGGCGTAGACCTAGGGAGGAATCTGAGGACCACACCACTGTTGTCATTCCTGACCTTAAAATGGGGACGCTGAGGTCTGGAAGGCACCCTAGCAATATGTTCACATGGTCAGAGGCTTTTGTAAAATCTGCCCAATTAGGGTATTTTAACCTCATTCTGTTCCCTATGAGAGAACAAAACAAGGCAGTGAATTAAAAGACAAAGACTACACTTTCAGAGATCATTTCTATGCTTCGTTACCGGAGAAATTTCTCTGAAACCACAAGGAGGAGATGCCGCGTCCCCTCTTGAGCAGGAAGCCGGCTCTTGGTGTTGCTTCTGCAACTGCCATTTGCCATTGACGACTGTTCCTCCCTCTCTTGGGAGGAGAGAGGGAAAGGATGCATTCTGAGTAAAATTAAAAAAAAAAAAGACAACTCAGCCCAGAGAGAGGAGGATCGATGTGAAAGCGACACATCGATTGGTTGCCTCCCGCATGCCCCCCACCAGGGCCAGGGATCAAGCTTGCAACAGAGCTGAGGTCCTGGGCCTGAACCGGCCTGTGCTGGTCCCTTATGAGCAGCGGATCCGGGCCAGCCTCTGTGCCGCTGAGGTCGCTGGCCTGCCTGACGACATCCTTCCCGGAACCCCACACGCTGCCACAGCACAGCTGAGTGTGTCAGATCAGCTAGAGTGAGGATGAGGGGCAGGCTGGAGCCAGGAGGGGACGTCAGCAATGGCCAGTGACCACAGTGGACCAGGCCGGCCTGAACATGCAGCTGCCGCGACCTCTGAATCACTGGACCTCAGTGCTGAGTCAGGACCTCGCTCAGGAAGACTAAAGGAAATGGAATTTATGTACAAAGTGTGCATTCGGATGTGTGTCGATGCCTTTGAGTTGTTCCAACGATTTTTACACTATATTCCTGCCACCAAGGCCTTTTTAAATAAACAAACAAACAAGAAAAAGACAACTCAGCCCAAATATGTCCCTCCAAACCAGCAGGTGAGAAGGGTCCACTGAGAGGTCCTTTTGGAGTGGCAACATAGTCATATTTCTCAAAAAAGGTTGAGAAATTTTATGCTCTACCAATAGGCCTGTATTCTGATCTAGCATCTGTACTTTTAGGAATTGACCTTCACCATATACTGAAGGAGACTCAGAGGATTGAACAAGAACATTTATTACAGTATTGCTATCAATAGCAAAACCAAAACAAAACAAAACAAAACCAATCTAACTTCCTGGTCACAGGGCAATGGGAATGGAGAATGGGACTGGAATAGAATTCCACACAGCCATTAAAAATGATGGTTTTAAAGAATAATAAGTGACAGAGAAAGCTTTTTTTAAGTAATGTATCTCCCAGTGTGCTTATTTGTTCCAGAAATATTTTTGAGAGCTACTACATAGGTGCAAGCACCTCTTTCTGAGCTTCCGTTTCCTCACCTGGACAGTGGGATTTGTCCATGACTGACTGTCTCCCAGGCTTGTGAGGGGCACAGCACCCTGACTGACCTCCAGTGCCCTGTGGCTCCTGCTCCTGCTGCTGCACTTATGTTGCCTGACAGTATAAGCTCAGGAGGCAGCATGTCTTCAGGTAGCACTCGGCTGCCCAAACCCTCCAAAGACTCCCCAGCAAGCTCTGAATACCACAGCCTTTGGAAGCTGACCCCTGTCAACTTCATCTCCTACCACCTTCTCCCTCCGCACACCTTGATCCAAACACGGGCCCCTCGTGTTGCTTCTCAAATACACCAAGCACCCTCAGGCCTCAGGGCCTTTGCATGTGCTGTTCCCTCTGCCCAGGTCTCTCTTCCCCAGACACAGCTGCCCCCGTACCTCCATCCTTACCTCCTTCAGGTCTCTGCTCACATGGCGTTCTCCCAGGAAACTCCTCAGCCTCCCTCATCATTCACATCTCTCTTCCTAGCCCTCCAACCTCCTGCCCCTTGTGTGTCCCCGTGCGTGTGTCTTGTCTGTCTCCTCCACTGACGGTGAGCTCCCAGGAGGAGGATCCACACTTCCCTTGCCCACTTTTCCTATGACCACTATAGTAAAGGCTCTTTACTGGTCAGAAACATTTCTGTCTCTTTACTTGTTACGATTTCCCAAACATGTTCACCCCTGAAGTCCTCGGCCCTCGCAGCACACAGGAGCAGTGAAAACGCTGTCTCCAGAGGGTGGGTCTCTCTCCAGCATGTGACAAGGGACACGACCTCCTCTGCGGGAGCCCCCTTTAAAGTGCAGGCTGCCTACAGGGAACCAGACTGTCCAGACACAGGAACTGTCCTCAGTCTCCAGTTCCCCACAGCGCCTGCCTCTCAAACCACCCTGTTGCCTCCAGCTGGCCAGGTTCCACCTGCCCTCACATCAGGCCCCGCTTCCGGTGGCCACGTTCCAGGCCTGAGACACACCCTGCTGGTCAGCCACACTGTTTGCTTCCCCCCAGCTGCCAGGCTGTGTGCCTCTGGGCTGGGCCCTTCTTATCTCTGAGCCTCAATTCTCCATCTGTGCAGTGGAGGCACCAACACTCACTTGGTGTGTACTCAGGAAAGTGTCCCGAATACACAACCCAAGCCGGGTTCTGGGTTTCTGTCCTTGGAAAGTTCTTTTATTCTAAACCAGGCAGGGCCAGAGCAATCTCAGGGCCCAAGGTACAACACCCAATGGTCTCATACCTCGAGATCATGGGGCCTACTGCCCCTGGATTTCCAGGAAAAGCATGCAGCCAGGAGACACAGCGCGAGAAGGCTCAGCTCAAGAGAAGCACCCTGACACCTCAGCCTGTGGAGGAGAGATGGGACCGCTGTCTGTCCTGCAAGCTGGACCCCAGGCCAGAACAGAGATTGCTTTCTGCAAATCCCTCTTAAAGACAGTCTGATCCCCTGGCCGGCATGGCTAAGCATTGACCTATGAACCAGGAGGTCATAGTTCGATTCCCGGTCAGGGCACATGCCCAGGTTGCAGGCTCGGTCCCCAGTGTGGGGTGTGCAGGAGGCAGCCAATCAATGATTCTCCCTCATCAATGATGTTTCTATCTCTCTCCCGCTCCCTTTCTCTCTGAAATCAATAAAGATATATTTTTTAAAAAGACAGTTGGAGCATAGCTGGTGTTTATTCTGATATAAAGCAGCTCCGCTCCCCTGCTCCTGCCCTGTGCTGGTTCTTGGGAAAGGCTGCTGCCCTGACCTGGCCATCCCCGGCAGCATTCCTGTGCTAGGACCCGTGACTATTCCCCACGCCCGATGAGGTCCTGCCGCTCAAGGCATGTCTCGTATGTGCGTTTCCCTTAACACATTCTCTTAGTTCCCAGCCTGGAGTGGCCGGCCTCTTCTTTCTTTGTTCCCTGCCCTCCACTTAGGAAAGGAGACTGTCGGTCTCGGGGCCTTTCTCTGGGTCTAGGTGTATGAACGGCCCTCCCAGCCGCCATGCCTGGCTCGCTGCCCTGTGCAGCCACCCCAGCAGCATCCAGCGGCCCCTCCACAGTGCCCCCATTGCTCCCCTCAATGCCCACTGCCTGCAACACTCTCCCTGCCTTTTCTCCTCCTGGCCCACTCCACCATGTCCTGTGGAAGTCACTTCCCCGAGCCTTTCCTGTCCCTCGCAGCTGAGCCGGGGACCTTTCCCCTGCTCCCAGCCTCCCATCATATCCATTGTGTTGCACGTGTCCATTTGCAGGTCCACTCTCCCCGCGCAGGCGACAGTGAGCATGCAGTAGGGATAGGCCTGCTCCCTGTCCCACAGCCCAGGGCCCAGCCCAGTGCGCACACAAGCACTCCGGGGACATTAGATTATAGAATGAGAAAGAGCCTGGAGGCTGCCTCCCACACATCCTGGTCCTCCTGGCTGCTCTCCTCCCAGGGGCTGTCAGAGGGGGCCGTGGTGCAGGGGCCAGCCCTGAGGGACACACGTTCAATGCTGGTCCCACACCTCCTGACTGGGTGGTCCTAGAACAAGTCTCCCCACCTCCCTGAGCCACAGCTGTCCTTCTCTGCACACTGGGAACGGGGACACCCACTTCCCAGGGGTGTTACGAGGATCAAACGAGATAATGCGCACCGAGCGCCTGAATGGGCTTGTCACATGGTTAGTGGTCAGCAAACATGATTCCCGCCACCGCTACCATCAGCATCGCTGCTATCATCGCTCAGCGTGACATGCCCGCCTGGTCCCCTGCTCACCAAGGGCCTGCTCTGAACCCTGGGCTGCCCTGTCTGCCTGTGACCAGATCAGCCCTGATCCCCTTTTTATCTTGTTGGGGACCATGGGGGGGCAGATTCTGTCTTTTTTCCCCCCCAACCTCTTGCCCCAGGAAGGGGTGAGGGTGAAGCCAGGACCCTGTACAGAGACAGAAGCCTAGACTCCCCCTGTTGTACCACTTGGTGTTCCATTCCAAACCCCCCAACCCCCATCCGCCCCACAGGTCTCCTGACCTTGCAGCCTGCAGGTGTTTTATCAGGTAAATGGAGGCGTTGATGGCCCCCAGCCAACCTGCAGGGTGCTCCCAGGTTAACCAGCTGAGAAAGGGCCTGGGGTGTATGAAAGCAGGGGCTCTCGGGGTGGGGCCGTTATCACTGAGCTGCTGCCAGGCTGAGCATTCCTCGGCCGCTGGATTTTTTCTGCACAGTTGGAAGATAGCAGCTATCCATGTGGAGAGAGGACGTAGGCACACCCACCCGCCCCTGCAGACCTCCCTCCTTCACCTCCTCTCGGCTTCTCCCAAAATATTATCTGAGCCCCTGGTGTGTGCCAATTACCAGGAAGAGAGATGAGCCCAGGGAGCTCCAGTCCTGGTGAGAGAGACAAACCATAGCCCAGTAAGTGTATCCAGAAGTGAGGAATGTTATGCACAAAAGTAAAGCAGAGTAAGACCACAGGCAAGATGCAAAGGGGCCGCTGCCCTTGGCGTGGCCAGGCAGGCCTGTCCTCCGAGCCGGGACACGAGGGGCAGGAAAGAGGCAGCCATGCCGAAGCCTCGAGGCCAGCAGAGAGCACAGCATGAGCAAAGGTCCTGAGGCGAGAATGAGCTTGATATCTTTAAGCCAAAGGGCCAGTGGCTGGAAGTGGGAGACGGGAAAAGACTGGCCTGAAATTGCTGAGTGTCTGTAGGCCACGGGGAGGAATTCAGATTTTAAAGATAAAAAGCAGCAGTGTAAGGTCAAGGTCAGGAATTCTGGGATCAGCCTGTTAGGATTCCAGTCTCAGCCGGACCACCGACCAGCCGCCTGGCTTGGGAAAGTTCCTTAAACTCTGTGCTTTCAGGTCTCTCATCTTTAACGGGAAGAGCGATTTCACCTACGTCGTCGTGTCACCTCAAGTCCCTAGGATGATGCCGGCAAAACCCGTAGTGCGGGACCTGGCCAGAATCTGGCTTGATGACCGTGCTCTGCGCTAATGATGATACCGGGGGCTACCCAGCACAGCCTGGGGGCTCCTGGCAGCTCTCAGGTCCTGGCGGAGAGCACACACGCTTGGACCCCAGGTCTCCTGGGGGTGAGTGAGGGACAGACCGGCTGGGCAGCTGAGGGAAGCAGGGAGGTCCGGGCTGGCCTTAGCCACAGCTGAGCCCCGCTAGCTCTGCACTCCCAGTGACCCAGAACTTTTGGTGAGGGTGACACGTTCTGTATTTGTCCAGTACGATAACCACGGGCCACATGTGGCTGTTCAGACGTTGAAACACGACTAGTACAACTGAAGAACTGACTTTTAACCGTTATCACATTTTAGTGAATTTAAACGAAAACAGCCACACGAGGGTAGTGGCTACTGTATTTGCTAGTGTAGCTAGAGTCCAAGCTATTTCCTCTTCGATCCTCTTTCACTGTGTCTGGCTTCCTCAGAGAACAGGCCCTCCTTGGGCGCCGCTCTGTGAGTTACCTGCTCCCTGTGCTTCAGCAGAGAAGGGCAGGGGGGCCTCAGACTCAGGGCTGAGCTGGAATTGGGGTTCCTTTTTAAAACTGGTCTGTGGAGGTCAATGTAAATACAGTGAAACTCACCAACATCAAGTGTACACTTCGACGATTTTTGAAAAAATGCCTGTAGTCTGTAATCAGCACCACAATCAAGAAATAGTTTCCGTTGCCTGGAAAGCAGCCTCCGGGCCCGTCACAGCCGATTGCCTCCCCTCACTCTGGCCACCGCTGACCCATTCTTTTTCTCTGTCGCTCTGCCTTTTCTAGACCATCATGTAAATGTGCCCCGCTGCTTCCCCTCGAAGCTAGACTAGAATTTAATGACACTGTTTTATTCCCATTCCATTATTTTCCCCACATTTTTCTAATTGTGGCAAATGATAATGGGTTAGAGATACAGTGTGGAATTTCTTTTAAATTGAATCTGTTGAAGGAGGGTACTCACTTAAAAAACCCTAAGTCACTAACAGCTGGCTCGTGGATACAGCAACAATCACATAAGTGAGACAGAAGTCACCGGAAAAGCCCCACCGCTGCATGTGACACATGGGGAAACCGAGGCCCAGGAAGGGGCGGTGACGGCCTGGATCAGATGCAGCAGGCGGCAGAAGCCCGAGCGGCCCATGACAGATGGCGGAGGCTGAGCGGAGAGGCTGGGGTCTCCCTTAGGGTTCGGGGCTCTTCCCTCCCCCACTCAGCAGCCTGCGCTGACTGGGCTGCCCAAGGTCAGAGGAGGGGCTGACAGATGGGATCTGCAGAGGGAGAGGGTCCGGGGCGTGAGGGCCTTTGTCCTCCTAATATTCCAACCCCAGATGGCAGGGCTGAGCCAGAAGAGGGTGGGGGAGGGAGGGCCCCTCCTGAACTGGAAGGTCGCAGCCTGGAGACAGAATCCTTGTGGAAACTTAAGTGCCAAGACCCTCCACCCCAGGGGCTGGTGCAGGCCTTTCCAGCTTTCAACTTGACCCCTCCACTCCACAGGCAGCCAGATGCCAATGAGCCTTCCTGCTGCAGGGGCTCAGCCTCCCTTTCCTCTTGCTGGGGCCCATCCCACAGGTCCAGACACCCATGAAGGCCCAGGCCCACTCCCCAGGTCCAGATCCTCAGACCCCTTCCACGAGGGCAGAGGCACGAAACGGCTGCACCTGACTCATCTCAGCCCGGACGCTCTCTCCCCACTTCTACCCACCCTCCTCTCCCCCCCTCCCTCCCACAGCCCACCCTCTTCCACTCCCCAGCTCAGGCAGAACTTTTTTTCCCTGTACCACTAGAAACTTTAATTTTCTGATTCTCACTTGGCTCCTATGTGATATGAGGCTAATTATGTCCCTTTCACATTGTTGTAACAAAATTCAGGCAGGACTTTTAAAACATAAGTCAGCCTTACAAAGCGATAGTAATCAAAGCAGTAGGGTGCTGACATCAACACACACATAGACCAGTGGGACAGAAATGAACCCACGCAGATGTGGTCACCCAATACCCGACAAGGGGCCCCAGAACACTCAACAGGGAAAGGACAGTCTCTAACTAACGGTGTCGGTGCAACAGAGTGTGCAGATGTCAAATTGTAACGCTGTGCACCTGAAATTCACATAAGGTCATTCCCAGTGTCACCTTAGTACACTTAATTAATAAAGTAAAATAAACATTCCTGGGAACACTGGGTAACCACGCACAAAGGAATGAAATTGGACTCCATCCTACGCCACTCACAAAAACTAACCAGAAGCGGGTTAAAGACGCGAGCGTAAGACCTGAAACCATTCAACGCTCCTGACATCCTCCTGGCGATGATGCTGTGCGTAGGACACCAAAGCAAGGCAACAAACTCAAACACCAACACGCGGGACTACATCCAACCAAAGGCTCTCCACAGCCAAGAAACAATCGACAGAATAAAAGGCCGCCTAAGGAATGGGATAAAATATTTGTAAATCATATATCTGACAAGGGATTGATATCTAAAATACAGAAAAAACGTATATGACTCAATAGCAAAAAGAGAAACAACCCTTGAATAGACATTTCTCTAAAAAAGATACACAAATGGCCCACGGACAGATGTAGGAATGGAATGAGGGGGTGAACATTCATGCTATCTATAACTCACATTAAAATACCTCAGAAAGAGGGCAAAGTAAACGGGGGCAGGGGGGAGGGAATGCTGATGTTAAATCTGGGGGTTGGACATCGATGTCATAATGTTATTCTCTATTGTTCTGTGCATCTAAAATGACCCTAATTCCATCTAAGCTCGGCGATTTTGAGAAAAGGCATTAAGAAACCATCACTACAGAGGACCCTGGGAAAGGCCAATATTGTGAGCATGAAACAAGCAGAGGAAGCGCGGGCAGGGCAGGGAGGACTTTCTGGGCTGGGAAATGCAGCCCTTCCTGTCTGAGGCCCCTCCGCCTGGGACCCCTTCTCCTTCTCTGCACTGGCAGCTGCCCTCTGAGCGGCTCTGGCTGCCCTGCTTCCTCGGCACCTCTCTCTCGGTCTGGGGCCTGGCAGGAGACAGCTTCACTGCCCCCAGCTCTGAGAGGCCTGGTCGCTCTGCCAGTGTCTGGTGCGGGAGGGACAGAAGGACACAGCCTCTTCACCTCAGCCCGTTCTTGGCCTGGGCCTGGGCCTAGGCATCTGTCCTCTCACTGTCTACCTCACTGGACAGGTAGGGAAACTGAGCCCCAGGGCTGACGGAGGTCCCCTGTTTCCAGGGCCGATGATCTTCCTAAGAGCCAAGGACACACAATCCCGCAGAAGGAAGAGGCAAAGAGAAGGCCCAGGGCACAGAAAGGGTCAGAAGCAGGCCTTTGGCCCCCAGGAGCCAAGATCTTAGGCAGAGGGTAGGGGACAGACCCCAGAAGTCAGAGATCTCTGAAGCAAGGGAATCAAGATACATCAGTGAACTGTACATAACCCACCTTCAAGGGCACATTACGGAAAGAAAACTGGAGGGGCATGAGGAGGCAGAGAGTGATAGCAAGGAGGCTAATTTAATAAGGGGGTCACCTCTGAGGGATGAGATTGAGCAAAGGGCTGAATAAAGACAAGTCAGAGCCATGGGGTTTGGGGGGAGGGGGAGTCTTAGGCAGAGGGAATGGCAAGTGCAAAGGCCCTGAGGCAGGAAGTGAGTTTGCCGCCCACAGAGCAGCGAGTGAGGGGTGGAGGGAGGGAGACATGGGCAGGTGGAATGGGTTCCAGTGAGGAGGAACTGAGCAGGGCCGGGAGGGTTCTGAGCAGAACTGGCTCTCGTTTATGTTACAATAGCTTTCCTTCGGCTGAGAATGAGGTGAAGGGGAGAAAGGGCAGTAGTAGAATGGCCAGTGAAGAAGCTACTGCACAAGTCCAGGCAAGACATGAAGGAGGCTGGATGGGGTGGTGGCAGTGGAGGGTACCAAGGGGCCCAATGCTGGACCTCACAAGGGATCAGATGTAGGGTGTGGGGGGTCGGGGAGGGAGGGGAGGGGAGTCGGGAGGGGAAATAACTCTATTTAAGAGACCATGTTCCTTGCTGCATCCCCAGGGCACAGGACAGAGTTTATCTCAATCAATAGTTACCGAAAGCGAAAGAACAAATAAAGGAAGGAAAAAAGAATTCCAGCCTCAGTTCTCCCTTCACACCAGGCTGGCTTTTTTTTCTTTTTCAACCTTGTCAGAAGGCGACCTCTGGTGGCTAATTATTGAAACTGCAAACCCTCCTTGAGGGCCATAAGGAATGGAGAACAGACCCTAGAAGACAGCGAGCTGGATAAAATCAGAGACCACATTCCACCCCTTAACCACTCCACAGATGATGATACTGATGCTGGAAGCTCATCCGCTGCCTTCCTATACTCCTAGGGAGTATCGTACTGCCCGGGCCTGCATACATTCCAGGTCTAGGCACACCCAAAATACCCACGTTAGCCCATCTCTTCTTAGCCGGATGGGAAACCTTGAAACCCTGGGTTTAGAACCTCCACCGACATCCACTCCTGGAATCCTGCTCCAGAGCATTTAGCAACATCCATTTCCCACCTGCATCTGCCCCCGTCACAACTCAGTTCCTCCAGGCTCAGAAAAGGGCATGCTCCCCCATCAGCTCCCCATTCAGATGGCACCGTGATTCCTCCTACCTTCAATTCTTGGCGTTCCTGGAGCTGTCACTGTTCTTTACACAGGACAGAACCAGGTAGATGAAGGGAGGCCCCAGGTGTGTTCTGAGCAGAGCACAGGGGACTGTCACCTCCCTTGAGCTGCATGTAAGACCTCTGTTGATGCGACACAAGAAGACATTTGATGTTTCTTTTTCTTTATGTGTCTTTAAAAGTAATTTTCCATTTTACATTATACAACTACTAGGGGCCTGGTGCACGAAATTCATGCACGGGTAGGTAGAGGTGGGGATGGGGTGGGAGAGGGGGAGGGCAAGCGGGGAGGTCCCTCACCTGGACCTGAACTTTATCCAATTCGGGAGCCCTCAGGAGATGTTCTACTGATGTCTTGGGCCCACTCCACGTGGTTCTCTGCTCTCTGCCAGGCCTGTCTGCTCCACACCATGGGGATGGGCAAGCAGGCCCTGCTGGGCACCACCTGCGGGGTCCCTAATGGCTCTCGCCCCCTCATCCCCTCATCGGCAGCCATCGTCCCAGCCAGGCCTAGGCCAAGGCAGCGGCTGGGGATTCCCGGGTGGGTCTGCTCACCACGCCCCCTGGTTCCCAGGTCCGCAGCCCCCACTTCTCGCTCCATCTTGGCTAGATTAATTTGCATACAGCCGCTCTGTTTGGCTGGTGGGCGTGGCCTGGCTGGTGGGCATGGCTTAGGCATCTTGGAGAGATGGTTAATTTCCATATTACTCTTTTGTTAGAGTAGATTAGGGTTATAGACTCCCAGAAAATATTTCAATTAAAGCTAAAGTCCTCTTTGATCACTCCCTATCTCCCTTCCCATCCCCGGACCCCCTGAATAGAGGACAACCACTGTTGTCAATTTGCAATTTATCCAGCAGATTTTTTCCTTTGGATGCATATGTGGTGGACACACACACACACCCTAAAGAATATGTGGCATCTACTTACTGGGATTCTTTTTCTATACAAGTAGGATCATACTGTACATGTTTATCCCGTGACTCCTTTCTGCTCTCTGTTCTGGACTCTTGAGTTTGACTCACGGATATGAGATGGGACTCACCTTTGACAGGAGCTGCAAGCCTGTATGAAAAGTGAACTAGTGCCTAACTGTCTGGAGGCACCTCGGAAGCCTCTGCTCCTGCGTCTCCTTTTCCCCGCTCTCCTTGCCCCCACCCACCACGCTTCTCTCACCTTGGTCCTTAGGTTCCACACAGCCAAACCCCTTGTGAGAAGGTCCTAAGCCACCAGATGCCCTGGAAAAGGTTCATCTCCTGAGTTTGGGGCTCCCTGCGCCGCCTGGTGGTTTCTCTAAGTAACTGCGGTAACACCTCCAGCCCCCTAATCCATTCCACCGTCAGTTCATTCGGGAACACACCTGCCTTGAACCTACCTGTACCTGCCCTGGAACTCTAGAAACTCCCTTGGTGGAATGTAAGTGCACTCAGGACCTGCCAGAAGAATCTACCTGTTTGAGAAAGCGCTTTGTGGGAAGCTCCCGTCCTGGTACAGAGCCTGTGCAGGGCAACTGGGTGGTCCCTCTCAAGTATATTGTAGTTTGCTGCTGGGGCTTGAGTCTATAGTATTCTGCCACATGGGGGAAAAAAAAGATTGCCAGAGCATTTGTTGCAACATTGTTCTTTTTTTAATTTTAATATATATGAATATATTTTTATTAATTTCAGAAAGGGAGAGGGAGAGAGAGAGAAATATCAATGGTGAGAGAGAATCATCAATAGGCTGTCTCCTGCATGCCCCTCCCGCCCTCCCCGCAACTGGGGATCGAGCCTGCAACCCAGGCATGTGCCCTGCCTGGAATCAAACCATGACCTCCTGGTTCATAGGTCGATGCTCAACCACTGAGCCACGCTGGGCACAACGCTGTTCTTGATGGCAAATTCGATGCACCCAGCAGGAGGCTGGGATAATGGAACAGGTCTAGGTCCCGCCCCTCCCAGGCTGGGTCTCTGTCCCCCTCAGAGGGTCTCTACGGGCTCTCCCCACCTTCGGCCTGCTCACCCCAGGTCTCCTCGCCCTCCTCTTTCTTTCTTTCTTTTCTTTTAAATATGTTTTTATTGATTTCAGAGAGGAAGGGAGAAAGAGATAGAGATAGAAACATCGATGATGAGAGGGAATCACTGAATGGCAAGCAGTTCTGGCCGGAAGCTGCAAAGGCTACACTCAAGGAAGACAAGTGATAAAGTGTCCGGGCTTACTGGTCCCAGCTGAGAAAGGGCGGGTGTGTGAGGCCTGGGCATTTGTCCTGACTTGATAAGCGACAGAGGAGTCTTTGTAACTTGAGAATAAAGATACAATTTTAAATTGAAAATAACACAAGAGGCACCTGTGAGATTGCCAGAGTTGAGGCCATATCAGCGGGGAGTGGGTCACCCCTAAGGGAGAACTTCCTGTTGTGGGGGGGGGGGCATCTCTGGGAGGAGGGACTGGGGCCAGAGCAGCCTCACTGCTGGGGGAGGCCAAGCCCTAGCAGCAAATTCCTGTGCGCCTGTGACCCAAAGCGTTTGCTACCGATACCTCCTGAGCCTTCGCCTGCTGAGAGAGGGGTCCAGGGCCTGCTCACCTCTCACCCCAAGCATACACCTGGGAGAAGGACCGCTTGGTAAGTAAATGCATGTCTCGGAGAAGGATGCAAACAGTGAGCCGGAATTATTGCTGGAGATCAACATTCAGTGAGCACTGAATCTGGGTGAGGTCAGCCCTTTATTGCTCCTGTCCCTGTCATCATTAGGACTTGCCGCCCAGCTGGGCTGCTGTGGAGATTCCAGGCACACAGTAGGCTCTTGGAGGCCCTTGGAAGCCCCGGCCACTCCCCACCCTCACCCCCACTTTGGGGGCCGGGACAGGTTAACACTAAGCAAGCCGCCTCCCACCCTCCCAGGCAGAGCCTGGCACTTAGTGCTCCTTGAATGCTGTTTTCAGTGTAAAATGAACACCCTGGGAGTGGGTTTGAATCCCGACCACCTACTGGCTTTAGCCCCTTGAGCAAGTCGCTTAACCGCTGAGTCTCCGTTTCCCCTTCTGTAAAGCAGCACCTACTTACTGCCTAGGATTATTGATGGGCTTGATTGGACAGGAACTCTTACAGTTCCTCCAGGCAGTATTGGTCATTGGGCATAGCGACCAGCTCTGACGGGACTCTCGCCTCCTTTGGGCCTCTGTTTCCGCATCTATAAAATGGGGACGTTTATGGTGTCTCCCCAAAAAGTGGTGGTGAAGATTAAGTGCACATCAAGCTGTGCCTGGCGCAGTCGGCTGGGCACACTGGCTGCCAGGACTTCTGCCCTGTGCGGAGGGCGCTATCATTACCCCCGCTTTCCAAGAGACTGGCTTACGCGCCAGGAGTTTCTGCTCCCTGGAGCCAGGTTCCTGTGGCAAAGAAATTACAGTAGCCGTGGGGTGGGGCCAGAGCCAGCAACCTGAGCAGGTCCTTCGCCTTCCCGAGATCAGCCCTCAGGACAGCCCTCAGAATGTCAACAGCACTGGGTAAGGTCAGCCCTTTATTGCTCCTGTCCCTATGAGCATAGGGACTTTCTGTCCAGCTGGGCTGCTAGAGATTCCAGGCACACAGTAGGCTCTTGGAGGCCCTGGGAGCCCCGGCCACTCCTCCCCCCCCCCCCACTTCAGGGGGCGGGGACAGGTTAATACTAAGCAAGCTGCCTCCCGCCCGCCCAGGCAAAGCTGCTGGAAAACCAGAACTAGACCTGCAGGGAGTCGGGCAGAGCTGGGCAGCTCAGGACTGTGAGGGCACAGCTGCAGGTACCAGGGGCTGGTCGCTGGTAGGGGGGCCCTGGCACAGGGTGGAGGAGGAGGGGCCCTCGTCTGGGGACAGAGGTGGCTCATGGCCTTTCCCCTAGTCTCAGCCTGCCTGGTGGGAGGGGAAGGAGGGAAGAAGGGCCTCCTTCTCTGCTGACCAAACCCTAGGCCCCCATGACCTCTGCCCCACTGCAGCTCATGGGACCTCTAGACGGTGGCTCCTGCAGGAGCCTCAGCAGCCCGCACCAGGACTGGGGGTTGGGACCTGGGACAGGCACTGAGGGGAGGGGAACCCAGCCGAGGCCAGGCCTGTAGGAGGCCTGAAGCCCTTCCAGGCCCTGGGAGGGAGGGCATGGAGGATGGGAACTCACAGTCCCAGCTGGCAGCCTGGGCTCTGTCATCTCCTCGCTTCCTCCCTGACACCCAAGCCCAACAAGCCTGGGCATCCTCAGAGCCTTTGGTGAAATGTTAGCCCCGAGAGGGTGAGCAGCTGGCCTGAGGGCACACAGCAGTAAGCACAGGTCTGGATGATTGGCCACGGGGTTGGGGGCTGGACAGGATGTGGGCAAGCACCGCCTCCTCTCTGGGCCTCAGTTTCCCCATGTCTGAGAGAGGGGAACACGCTGAGTTGCCTGAAGCCCTGGGGAACTCGAGGGCAAAGAGAGGTCGAGAAGGCCTCCTGACACAGCAGATGTGACCTGTGAGCAGCTGGGCGGCTGCACCAGGCCAGGCCGCCACACACCTCCTCACTGGATGCTCTTCTGCCTCCAGCTCCTCCTCCTCCAGCTCCTCTTTTTTGCCCAGTCTCTGTCCCTGTCCTTTCTGCCCATTGCTGCTTCTACTTTTGGTTCTTGTCTCTCTGTGTGTTAGTCTCTCTTTCTCCATCTCTCCCTCTAGGTTTTTGGTTTTGATGCTCTCTATCTCTCTGTTCTGTTGACTCAAAATCATCCTGCTCCTGCCCAGACAACCTCCTCTCCACCCTTATTGTAGGGGGGTGGGGTTGGGGACCTCAGTAGGCCCGGGGGGGGGGGGGGGAAACAGCCCCTGAGAGGGGTAAGGGCCTGCAGGACTCACCAAAGGCTCTGAACCAACTTCTCCAGCAGCTTGACACCTGAGACAACATTGACTCAAATCCTTGTCCAGACCTTGGCAGACCTTGGCACTGCCCAGGACCACCCTGGCCAACTTGGCTCACATGGC
>PVJC01036925.1:0-17480 GCA_004026665.1 Murina feae | reverse complement strand
CTGGGCTTTTCTTGTTGCTCTCTTTCTAAATCTTTGAGTTGCAGGGTTAGGTAATTTATTATCATTGTTTCTTGTTTTCTGCAGTAGGTTTGTAGAGCTATGAACTTCCCTCTCAAGACTGCTTTCACTGTGTCCCATAGATTTTGGATTGTTGTGTTTTCATTGTCGTTTGTTGCAATGATGTTTTTTATTTCTTCTTCGATCTCTGTGGTAACCCAGTCATTATTTAATAGCATGTTGTTTAGTTTCTGTGTTTGATTTTTTTGGATTGTTTTTATTGTAGTTGATTTCCAGTTGTATGCCATTGTGATCTGAGAAGAAGGCAACGCTATTTTAAAATGGCAACCAGGGAGGGCTCTCTAAGAGGATGCTCGCATGTTTAGACAGCACCACAGGTGGTGCCCAAGGCCAAGGCCATCCTCCCCATTTAGGAGGAAAACACTGCAGTGTGGTGAGAGCCACAAAGAGCTCTGAAGGTCCATGAAGAAATGAATGAGTAAATAAATGATGGTGTAGCACAAAATAGAATATTATATAGTCATCATAAATGCTATCTTATAGTTTTATGCCTGGAAAAATGCTGACTCAATGAAATATGGAGCTGCAAACTATACATATCTATAACCTCAAATTATAGTTATATTTGTATGTGCACAGAAAGTATACTAGAAGGAACCGCACAAAATATTAATTGTGCCATTGGATTTGGAGAAGTAGCACCTGCCTTAGACTTTTTATATTTTTAATAGCTTCTACCTCAACCATGCCTCACTTATTCTTTTTTTTTAATTTTACTTAAAAATATTTTTTATTAGAGAGAACTAAGAAGGCAGCATGAGGTATATACCTAAATACGCAGCCTCCACAACTACATTATAAAAATACAACTATACAGATAAATGGCCATCCTCCAGAACCAAGGGAGGGGAAGCTTTACAACTAGAAGGCAAAAGAAGGAGTGCATTAAGACTGAGTACAAGTTCCCAGAGCCAAAACTGAGAGTTACGGATGCACGTGAAACAGAGGCCATGCAGGTGAAAGGGTGGTGGCGGCAGCACCTGGGTCCACAGCTTGGAAGGAGATTATAAACTCCAGGGTCGCATTGAATGCGATGTGGACTGTTGGGCAACAGGACGGAAGACAAATGGCATTCTAGCAGAGCTGTTCGCAGCTATCACTGACATGGAGATTTGGGGACTCAGGGGCACGCAGACACCAGGGCTTGGAGGTGCCAAATACAGGAGAAGCTGCGGAGTCCGCAGAGGGGCAGTCATTGCAGGTTGCTCTGCCCCAGTGACTCTGAGACCCCGCCCCACCCAACTTACAACCCTGCCCAAGCTTTGCACCTGCCTGCCTGCAGCATAACCTAAGGGACTGCAGCTAGGACAGAACTCCAAAAGTTCCAAACCCCAAACAATGAGGAGAAAGGCCTGCAGGTCATTTCCTCCCAGTGATACCTTCCAGTGATAACTACAAGACTGTACACCCAGCCTTCAAAGGCGTACAACAAGAGTGTCCACCCAGGTGATTGGGGAGGCTAAATCACTGGGCCCTACGGGACACCTAGCACAGAAAGCCACTCTATCAATGCAGGGAAGCAGCCAAAATGCGGAAACAATGAAACAGATCACAAATGACAGAAATAGAGGTAAGCAAACTACTGGATATAGAGTTCAGAACTACAGTTTTAAGGTTTTTCAAGAATTTTCTAGAATCCACCAATAAACTTAGTAATATTACACAGAGATACAAAAGCAGACTAGAGGTTTGTAATAATCAAGTCAAAGATTTGAAACATGAAAAGCAAAAAGCACCCAACTGGAAGAGAAAAAAGAAAAAAGAATCCAGAAGTGTGAAGATAGTGTAAGGAGCATCTGGGACAACTTTAAGTGTACCAACATCAGAATTATAGGGGTACCAGAAGTAGAGAGAAAGCAAGAGATTGAAAACCTATTTGAATAAATAATGACAGAAAACTTCCCCTACCTGGTGAAAGAAATAGAGTTACAAATCCAGGAAGCACAGAGGATTCCAAACAAAAGGAATCCAAGGAGGACCACACCAAGACACATCATAATTAAAATGCTAAGGGCAAAAGACAAAGAGAGAATATTAAAAGTAGCAAGAGAAAAACAGTTACCTACAAGGGAGTACCCATACAACTGTCAGCTGATTTCTCAATAGAAACAATGCAGGCCAGAAGGGACTGGCAAGAAATATTCAAAGTGATGAGTGGCAGGCTCCTACAACCAAGATTACTCTATCCAGAAAGACTATCATGTAAAATTGATGGTCAGATAAAGAGCTTCACAGACAAGAAAAAGCTAAAGGAGTACATCACTACCAAACCGGGATTATTTGAAACGCTGAAGGGCATTTTTTAAGAAGAGGAGGAAGAAGAAAAAGGTAAAAATAAAAAGTATGAACAACAAAGTGACAACAAATACATATCTATCAACAAATGAATATAAGAAGTCAATAGAAATATCTAATGAACAGAATAAACTGGTGAATAGAATATAAGTAAGGGCATAGGAAGGGAATGGACTGACAATTCTCAGGGGGAAGGGGACATGAGGGTATGGGAAGACACTGGACAAAAATCTTACATCTATGGATGAAGACAGTGTGTGTGGGAGGGTAAGGACACAGGGTGGGGGTTGGAACCAGGTGGAGGGGAGCTATGGGGGCTAAAAAAAGGAACATCTGTAATAATGTGAACAACAAAGAATTTTTTTAATGCAAAAAAAATATTTTTTATTGTGGTAAGAAGAACCCATGAGCTCTACCCTATAAAAAAATTAAGTATATAAAACAGTATTGTTAACTATAAGGACAATGTTTTATTTTACTTTTTCTTTAAAAATACATGCATTAAAAACAATTCAAATTGTATAGATATGCATAATGTAAAAAGTAAAGCTCTCCTCCTGGTTCCTCTCCTCAGAGCTTTCATGTTAACAATATTTTTCAACAGGTATTTCTATACCCTTAGGAAAATTTTAATGCAGGTATAAGCATACATAGTATTATCTCCCTTCCAAACGGAATCGCATCACGTATGTATCCTTTTTAAATTTCTTTTAAAAGACAAATACATTACTGTGTCAGAACATCAAGAGATGCCTCATTCCTTTTTCATCCCCTGGGTGGAATTCTCTAATTTATCTAAGCAGATGGTTTCCAGCTTTTTGCTATCGCAAACAGGGCTGCAACCAGCAGCTGCCTGCAGTTCTGGTTGTCTCCAGCCAGCATTACTGATGTTCAGAGCATCAGAGGAGAGACCATGGTGCTAGTAGCTGCACGCTGACCTGACTTAGCTGAGGCTCAGTACTCCTAAACAGACCATGTCTTCACAGATCTGGCTTCTCCACTGATTTCTAGGTCAAAATATTATTTCTCAGAGCCCTTCAGCTATGAAGACATTTCTGAGATTGGCCAGAGCGTCCACTGAAGTTAGGAGCAACACAAATATGCCTATGGCTGCGTTTGCACTGGGTGCAGACCCTGCACGTCTTTTCTGAGTCTCTTGATGGCCTCCTTTTGTTCTTTCTCTAGGCGGAAACCACCCACTAGGTTGGCCTCCTCTTTCAGACTCAAAGCACCAGACTCTGGGGTATGAGATTTGGCTTTTTGGATAGCCATTGGGGAGCCAACCCAGCAGTGAAGCGACTCCTTAATCAATAAGGACTAGAGGAGAAATCCTAATAAGAATTGAGATGAGTAGCACTGCTAAGACAATTCCCCCCACCATGTCTCTTGTGGATTAGCCAGTGCTTCCTGGAAACTCCTCCAGGTAAGTGCAGAGCTGAGCAGGCCTACCCAGCTCCCTGCAGAGTTTCTCCACAATTTGTTGTGAAATAGCAGCCCAGGAGGAAACACTGCATTGCTTCACAGTTCTCCTTCCCTCTCTCACTCACCCTCAAGTCCTGAAACTTGCACATTCCGAGTAAAGTATCAGCTCTTGATCTCTGCCTCGGGCGCTGCTTTCTAGAGGACCTGAGCTAAGTTATACATGAAAAGGAAAAACAAGCCCTCCTTTTTGCAAAAAATAAAACAGCTACCCTATATGGTGTTTTTTTGGGAAGAATTCTCAGGTACAGATCAAATCCTCTGTGTGTGTGTGTGTGTGTGTGTGTGTGTGTTCAACTGCATGTCAGACATTCATGAAATATAATCAATGTTGGCCAACATTGTTTAAGCAATAAAAGAATGATACCAAAAAAAATCATGTACAAACATACACACATACACACCCTTCTCACGCATACATATGTATAGTTATATACATACTGAACTTTGTGCACTTTGTGAATCCGCTGGAGGGTCAGTTTCTAAAAGTGAAATTGGATCAAGGGATATATGCATTTTGTATTGTGATAGGTATTGAGAAATGGCTCTTTCAAGTTTTCACGTAATTAACCTAGTATATGAGTGGGTACTACATCCCCAAATCCCTTGATTTTTGAGTACTGTCCAACTTTTAATCAACTCGTTGGTTTTGAAAAGCCTGTTGGCATTTTTATAGGGTTCTTTTACTGTGTAGATTAATTTAGAACTGGAGCTATCTAAGACTATTGCTATCTAAGAATAGAATGTATACATTTTTAGCATTTTCAGCAGAATTGTGGTGTGTTTTTTTTTTCATGTGAGACAGGTATGTTTTAGTTATTTTAGTTAGTTCTGTTAGATTGTAAGGGGTCATTCCTTCCATTACACTTTCTAAGTGGTTTATATTTTTATGTATTCATTCTGAAAGCAACTACCATTATGAATGTTCCTATTGCTTCTAGTAATCTTTCAGTTGATTCTCTTGGAATGATACTACATTATCTACAAACAGTGATACTTTTGACTCCTGATTCCAAAACAGAGCCACTTACTTCATCTGCCATTAATTCTTTCACTCAACAAATAATTGAGTTTCTACTGTTTGCCAGACAAGAGGCTAGGCTATGAATGAAATACCTTTGGATACAATTTCCAGAACTGTGTTCCCAGTAGAGTGTAATAATACACATCCTTGTCTTTAGTTAATTGTCACAGAAAAATTAATGTTCTTATGTTTCGTTATTAAATGTTATATGGTGTTTTCTTTGGAATACACAAATCTTTGTCAAGTGAAGGATATATTATTAATCTATACCTTATTATCAAAAATGGATGTTGATTTTTTAAATGTCTTTTTAGCATTTAATAGGAAGATTATAATATGTTCCTTAATCTATTAGTATGGCTGATTATAAAATACTAATCCCATTTTACAATTATTTCTGCATTTCTTCTCTGTTGAATTGTGTTGCTAGATTTTACTTACCAATATTTCAAATCCCACTGCAATTTTTTAATTGATTTTAGAGAGAGGG
Organism: Murina feae; assembly: GCA_004026665.1. Lineage (NCBI taxonomy): Eukaryota > Metazoa > Chordata > Mammalia > Chiroptera > Vespertilionidae > Murina > Murina feae. The sequence continues at coordinate 12,114 of PVJC01036925.1, read as the reverse complement.
GAAGGAAGGGGAGAGCGTGAGAGAGAGAGAGAGAGACATTGATTTCTTGTATGCACCCTGCCCAGAGATTGAACCCCCAGTCTTGGAATATCAGGACAACTCTTTAACCAACTCAGCTCCCTGTTCAGGGCCCACTGAGATTTTCATGTAGTCTTTTATTCTATGTACTAATATTTCATTCAGGATTTTAACATACATGTGATTTACCTATATTGTTTATTAAATTATTTAAATGATAAGAAAAATATGCACTCCCTGAAACTAAAGGACATCAATTTTTGCATTTTTGTTCCAGCAGAATTCCAAATTGAGAAGCAAACAGAATAACAGTAGGAGGAGGCTGACACCCTTTACTTGACGTCTTGACTTAATGTTGCTCTACAAGATTTTCAATGAGCTTAGTAAAACAGTCTTTGATTTGCCAAGATCACCAAGGGCTAATCACCAAGAAGTAATGCACAAAACGTACAGCTGAACCATGTGTGTTTATAGTCAAGCTGACCTGATTTTCAGTCTTGACACGGTCATTACTGGCTCCATGACCTTAAGAAAGCCATTAATCTCTTTGTGGTCTACAAAATGGAGACTTTAACCACCTTATAAGGCTCTGATGAAGGTGAAGCACGATGACACATTTGAGTGGTTAACACACCACCCAGTGTCTTGACATGTTCAATTAATTTAGCTACTACTATTGGTTAATAGTTTGTTACTATTCTTCTACAGTTAAAGAGCTCTGGAATCCATATGCTGTTGGTTCTCCTAAACTGAAACGTTTACGCCTGCATCTTCTAAGCCTCCTTGGTTAACCATACTGCAGGTCACAGCTTCAAACTCTAGTAAGGCATTCTGACTCAGAAATTTTACAAATTTAGAAAACATGGATATTTGCTATTCTTTATTATATAAGCTTTTTTTTTTTTTCAGAAATCAAAGCACTTTGAGCCAACACACAGAAAAACAAAAGTGATTAAAACAAGAAATTTAAAACATATACATAGGCTTATCTGCCTAAATTAACTGTGAAAGTACATTATATCTATAATTGGCAATTGAGTTGACATGGGGCATGGATTTGGCCATGGTGGTAGTTGACAGTTTCAGCCAGGTAGGCCCTTCTTAAGGACTAAGACAAAAAAATGGAGTCTTTTCTGAATTTTCAGATACTTCAGATATGAGGTGGGTCTGTAATAACTGACCCAACTTGCTTAGTGAATTCCACAGAAAGTCAGCAAAGCTCAGAAACATTTCTCTCCTCCCAGCTGAATCTGGCAAGAACTTATCATAGTAGCTGCTTACAGATGGTTTCCAGAAACACAGCTGAAGTTTCAAGTCTGGGCTCCATTGAAGTGCCATGAGCAGTTTTAAAAAAGAAAAAATGTGAAGGAGATGGTAGGTGATTCCCTCTCTTAATTTGTGCTTCCTAAATGCACTTGTCTTCACCCATAGTTGCAGCTAATTAGGACCCTAGAGACCACTGGATCTGTATAAATACTAGAGGGCTGGTGCACAAAATTCGTGCATGGGGGCGGCAGGGTCCATCAGCCCAGCCTGCACCCCTCTCGCATTCCAGACCCCTTGGGGGATGTCTGACTGCCAGTTTAGGCCCGATCCTGCCTGATCGCCCCTAACCACTCACCTGCCTGCCTGATCGCCCCTAACCATTCTGCCTTGCCTGCCTGATTGCCCTTAACTGCTTGCCTGCCTGATCGCCCCTAACCATTCTGCCTGCCTGCCTGATTGCCCTTAACTGCTTGCCTGCCTGCCTAATCATCCCTAAGCACTTGCTTGCCTGCCTGTTCATCCCTAACCATTTGCCTGATTGCCCCTAACTGCCCCTGCCACCATGGCTTCTTCAGGAAGGACATCTGGAAGGTTGTTCGTCTGTCTGGTCTAATTAGCATATTATGCTTTTATTATTATAGATGGCTGCAGCAATTAGAAATGCTGAGCTTATGACCAAAGGAAGATAAATTATTTGAAAATCATGTTTAGGGCCTGCACAGAGGATTGTATGGATATGTTTAAAGAAATGGCCGCAGGCCAGGTTTAAGTCTGATGATATTTACACAGCTCCTGGCACAACCTAGGATTGTTCATTCCTATCCTGCTTTGCATAAGAGTAACATAATTATATACACTAGGCTGTTAAAATAAAAGCAGATGCACTGAGATACTCTAATCCACTGGTGTTCAACCTTCTGGCCCTTTAAATACAGTTCCTCATGTTGTGACCCAGCCATAAAATTATTTTCATTGCTACTTCATAACTGTAATGTTGCTACTGTTATGAATCGTAATGTAAATATCTGATATGCAGGATGGTCTTAGGCGACCCCTGTGAAAGGGTTGTTCAACCACAAAAGGGGTTGTGACCCACAGGTTGAGAACAGCTGTGAGAATCAGTACTGGGAAATGTTGTAATTCCCCCTCCTGGGCATTTGCTATTATGGATGAAATGTGGCCAAAAGTCCTGTGATGACCAGACACAGGGTTTTTTTCTGTCCAGTAAATGTGTAAGGGAAACAAAGGCAACTCCAAAGGCAGTGACCTGCGAGCAAAGGATTTGTTGTCCAAACACAAAAACCACCAAAGTTGTTAATCAAAATTAAAGTGAGAAACTATAATATATGTGTGTGTATGTGTATGTATGTGTGTATGTATACATATATATTCCTAACTAATGTGTGTGTGTGTATAGATAAATTGTGTTCTTTTTTATAAAAAAAAGACAGGAAGACAATAAAACATTAGTGAATTGCAGTATAATGGGTAGTTTGAATTATTTTCTTCAAACTTTAGCACTCTACAATAACTCTATATTATCTTTATAAGCAAAAACACATACAAAAAGACAGTGGGACTTATTTTTCTAACTAAACAGACTATCTACACAAAAGCTGGAACCATTGCACATTGAAAAGCAGACTTAACCTGGAGAGTAGTATGCTAAGTGATATAAGCCAATCTCAGAAAGGCAAGAATCACATGATAAGTGGAATCGAATGAACAAAATAAACTGATGAACAAAATAGATCCAGAGACACAGAAGCATGGAACAGACTGAGGAATTTCAGAGGGAAGGGAGGGCACTTAAGAACGTGTATGCATAAATGCATAACCTATGGACAGGTAGTAGTGTGGTGAAGGCCTGGGGGGAAGGTAGGTGCAGGGTGGAAGGGATCAATGGAGGGGAAAAAGAGAGGACATCTATAATATGTTCAACAATAAAGATAAATTTTTTTAAAAAGCTGACATCATCAGCACTCCCTGCCGAAGAGACCTGAGTGTGATCCTCAGCTGAGGCCGCCTCTAGCACCCTACCCGAAACCAGCGAAGCCTCTGGCTGAGAGATGCTGGCAGCCTGCGGGTGGTTCCAATACCTCTCCCAGGCCTGAGACAAAAGGCAAGAAAGTACAGGTGTTCCTGTTGGGCGGTCAGATAACACTGCAACTGGAAACAATGGCGTGTTCTCTCTAGTAAGGGAGCACAGAATCACCGTCCCGATCTCAGTCTGCATTTAAGGATCAGTGCCATCTGAAGGCAGATGCACAGTGATTAAATAAGACAAAGACTCTGAAAATAAAACGGGCTCATTATCTACAACAAAGAAGAAGGGCCGATGGAACCATGGAAAATACTCCTCACTCTTCTGTTACTAGAGATGTGAAAAAATATTGCCCGGATGCAAGACCAGAAGCAACTTGTTACTATTCAAAGAAAAGGGGAAAGTCGACAAAGGGACGAGGAGAAGAAAGCACAAACTTTGAAACACATTCTTACTCAGAAAGAGCAGGAGCTGATGTAATATTTGATACGCACTGAAAGGTTTGCCTCCTCTGAGGCAATGGTCGAATATTTGTTGTTGTTGTTAATCTTCATCGGAGGATATTTTTTCATTGATTTTTAGAGAGAGTGGAAGGGAGTGGGGGAAACAGAGAGCTAGAAACTTCGATGCGAGAGAGAGAGAGAGAGAGAGAGAGAGAGAGAGAGAGAGAGAGAGAGAGAGAGAGACACGTTGATTGGTTGCCTCCCACATGCACCCTGACCAGGGCCTGGATCGAACCTGCAACCAAGGTAGGTGGCTTGACCAGAATCAAATCTGGACACTCAGTCCTCTCTCTGGCTGACACTCTATACACTGAGCCAAACCGGCTAGGGCAACGGTTGAACATTTTAAGGAAAATTTAAAAAGACATTATATGCTACTGTACCAGACTCAAGCAGGCATGAACTTCCAGAGACAGAGACACCCACGCATGGGGAAGGAGACAGTTACCAACCAGTTTGTGGCACCACCTGGTTTTCACATACCCCTTACCGAAGGATTTACTACTGGCAGTTTTGGAAGAAAACGCACATTTGTTTTTATCAAACAAACTCAGGAAAATAGTACTGAAAAAATCTATGAGCTTCAAAAGAGGTTCACCCAAGTGTTTACAAAGTCCACTACTGTGCCTAAGGAAACTGTCCTCATTGGCCAAGTCACCTGGGAACAGACCGGTTGAAAGAAAGCCTACACTCTCATATTTCAATCAAATTGTCTGGTACCAGTAGCAAAAACTCACCAAAGTGTGCACAGCTCCAGTCTATAGATACATATTACGTTAAGTGGAAATATCCCAAACCATCTTTACCAACCTCTTTTTCTTTGCGGATTACAAGCTCGGATTTTCACTCACGAATTTCGTGCCACCCACTTGGAAGAAAGTCACTATGATTTTCATAGTACATTCACTACACTTGGGAGCACATTGAGTCTATATTTATTAGATGTTTTGGAATTTAATTACTTTAATGGATATTTTTGGCGTTCACAAATATTTGTAACTTAAAAAAAGTTTTCCTATCATATTCTAACCATTCCAGCTATTTCCTAAAGGACTTTTCATTCTTTGAGTCTTGATGGCTTTTGTACCCTTCTTATAAAATACTGTATTTTGCCTTTTATTATTGTTAGTGTTCTATTTATTTCCTTCATGAAGCTGAAAGCTATTTAAGGCACGATTTATCTTACCCATCTTTGTTTGATCTCTAACAGCTGGGAAGTGGTAGAAACTATAGAAATATGTATTGAGTTGAATTGAGTATAATTATTTGGCATAAACAAATTCTAGATAAGTGATGCAACATATCAAAAGTTGCATTAATTACAACATGCATTTCCATCACTCAAAAGCCTGCTCATTGCCCTGCATTTTAACATCACCAACAGTCTCCCAGATACCTCTCCATTGCCTTCACGAATTCTCCCCCTCATTGGCCGTGAAGATCTGTTGTTCCTCCTCCTGGAGTTTCACTTTCCTCTTCTCGTTTTCTCTATCTTACTATAGGTTCAGCATTTCGTAACAGGCTCTGTGTAAGACCCTCCTTGCTTGTCTTTCCCCCATCTGGTGCATCCTCACCACTACCAGGGGGAACCTTCCTAATATAGGTAAGATGTTAATTGCTTTCTTCCTCAAAAACCTCAAAGCATTCTCAGTTACCCCAAAACTTCTCTCAAGGCCCTCTCCCCTAATCTCGAGCCAACTCTCTGCCTAATTTCTAGCTAAGCAGGTCCACAAGCCCCGCATTCTGGCTGCATGGGCCATTCACCAGCTCCCAAGATTTTACACACTTTCATCACTCCATGGCTTTACCTCAACACTTCGCTAAAGTTTCAAAAATTCTATATGAAGCTCAGATTTATGTAGAGTCTAGTGTAACAGAAAAGGGTAAAAGAAAGGCACCTGAAAGTCCTTTACCTATCAGCAATCATGCATTTCTTTAGCAGCAAGAGTACAGAAGAACTAAAGCCAGAAGCAGACACGCTCAACATTACCCTAATATAAACCTATACCGTATAGTTATCAAACTCCTGGAATGTGAAACTGTCATTATACACTTTTAACTCTGGAAGGGCAGGGATTTTTTGTATATTTTCTTCCCTGGTCTCTCAAGTGCCTAGAACAATGCCTGCCACACAGTAGAAACTAAGTAAATACTGTTAAGATTCACTTAAGCAGCGGTTCTCAACCTTCTGGCCCTTTAAATACAGTTCCTCATGTTGTGACCCCCAACCATAAAATTATTTTATTGCTACCTCATAACTGTAATGTTGCTACTGTTATGAATCGTAATGTTAATATCTGATATGCAGGATGGTCTGAGGTGACTCTTGTGAAAGGGTCGTTTGACCACCAAAGGGTCGCGACCCACAGGTTGAGAACCACTGAATGTGTGTCCACTCTGTATTGGAAGTTTCTCTTTCCTCTTCTCACTTTTATCCATGTACACAAAACCTGGATAGGCACGTGGATAGGCATAGAAAGCTGTGTCCTGCTCTTGAGGAGCTCATAGTCCAACACAGAGGGATTATTTGAAATAACTTGAGTGGGGAATCCTCGATGCTAGGCCTCAGTTTCCCCAACCATCATGGAGGAAAGTAGACTAAACCCTCTACAACTTCTGTCCTTTAATCTTAAACTTGGAAGTTCCTAAAGGCCTATGCCCTCACATAGCTGTATTCCCCATAGTACCTGATGCAGTAATACCTTACAACTAAGTGTTGCTTATTGCTGTTTGTTAAATTGACTTGGTTGGGCTGCAATTGTCTAGCTTTTACAACAGAAACTAAATTAAATAGAGAAGAAAGTGCCCCAATACATAGATTCCAGGGTAGGATGTGAGGCAGCACAGAACAGAAGAGGCAGAAAACCTTCCACACTCAGTGACCAGCTGCTTTGAGCAAATTGCTTAGCTACCTTGAGTCTTGGTTTCCTCATAAATACAGGGAGAATAATCATACCTACTCACAGGGTTGCGAGGACCTAATTAGATAATGAATGTGAAGTATAAAAAAGTTCTCTAAGTGTAAAGAACGTTCACTAACATTAGTCAAGACTATTCCACTGGTCAGCTCCCAAGTGTGGCTACAGATCCACCTCACCCCTCCACAGCCTTTTCCCCTGGCCTAGTCAGTCAACCAGGGAGAAGTTTATATTTTATTTGTTAACTTTTCTAGATTTAAACTATTAGCTGTCTCACATCTAGAATTTAAAATGTAGCTAAAATCAGGTTTACTATTGTTAGAACTCTTTGTTGATTAATACGGGAAAAGAATAGAAGAAAGTCAGGAAAGTAGATTGTAATTAGGCATATTTGGTTCATTTCACTTAGGATTATGACATAACAAATAATAATAACCTATAATAATAAAAGCATAATATGCAAATCGACCGAATGGCTGTCCAGATGTCCTTCCAGACAACCTTCCGGACGAAGCTAGGGCTGCAGCCATGAGGTCAAGAATCTCGTGCATCAGGCCTCTAGTAATAATAATAAAAGAAACTATTCAAAGAGGAGGAAAATATATATTTGTGTTCAGGAAGATATTCATCGCAACATTATTCACCGTGGGACCGGGACATTCCTATCTAGAAGTGGAGGAGCTCCACAGTCATGCAATGTCCTGGGGCCTCAGGATTATGCTTGTGGTGAAGCAGAACTTAGTCCATGGAAGTTCCTGAGCTTTGGATTCAAGGCCTTGAAATTTGTGTTGAGTGCCAATGCCTTAGGCAATGGCTGTGGTGCAATCATTTAATAGACATTTTGAAAAAGATATTGTAGCTGATTGGGGTTAAAGGAAGGTATAAGGAGAATAAATGTATGGAAAGGAGACTTGACTTGGGGCGGTGAACACACAATACAGTATACAGATGGTGTGTTGTGGAATTGTGCACCTGAAACCTGTATAATTTTGTTAACCAGGGTCACCCCAATAAATTCAATAAAAAGGAAGAAAAAGCATAATGTAGCAACATGGAGAAACATTATAATTAACTATTAAGTTAAAAATAGCAGAACCCAAACTGCACAACTGGGTAAAAGATATATATTCAAGTGGACAAGAAAGCTGCAAAGTAAGTGTGAAGGAGTAGTCTGATTTGTTCATCCAGAATATCAAGAGGGAATTATTGGCTCCCTTTTATTTGGAGGGCTGGAATGTTGCTGAGATGATTTTAACCCGTTGTACAGCATAAGCGTCTGTAGATGCAAGCGACGGGCCTTCCCCACATGCCACGTGTCTATTAAAAAAAATGTTTTCCCTAAGTCGCAGCCCTGACCAACTTTAAAATCATTTTTCGTGAGAATTTTCAGCTGAAATATTCAAGAACACCAGAATTGTGAGTAATAAGTTTATTTTTATAATATTCGTTGCAAATTGATTTTTAAAATTAAGTTCAAAATATCATGGCGTGTGGGGATAGTTTCCGTTTTGGACACATGGTAGATAACTGGTTAAAAACTGGACTCATTCAGACAAAGCAATATGTGGACCAGGGGTTTGCTGAACATTCAGAAAACAGAAAAAGCCCAAAAGAGTGGTTTCTGCCCTTCCCACCAAGACTTCTAATTAATGTTAGTGAGTAAACACCTGTGTGGCTTTAGGAACCTAGCTTAGATTTGTCAAAGGACACAGGGACAAGACATAATACAGAACCATAACCATTAAACTCTCTCATAAAAAAAAAAAAAAGCCTACAGTAATTTCTACCACAAACTTAGAACCCAGAAATATTCACACCATGACAGTTTAGTGGGCAGACATCATAATTGCATTACGTGTAACATCAGGCGGTTCTCCCAGAGACATTGAGAGGATTAAAGAACTTGGATATTTATGTGGAATAGGTGTTGCTAGATGACAATATTTAAGTATCTCTCAATCCCTTAGCACCTGTAGCTGAAATGCATTCACTGGCATTACAGGCAAGAAGAAATGAATCAAGGCGCTTGCTAATTTATAAAACAGTCATTATTAAAAGTCTCCTCTTCTGAGACTTCTAGTCTCCATGTCTTAATAGTTCATCTTGGGCAATTTAAAGCATTTCTTAGATGAGGACTTCTTCCCTATACCTCTTCCTTTCCTGGGAATGTCTGCAATGCTCGCATTTCCCAGTGAAGAGGGACGCTGTGGATACTAGGATCATTACCAAGTCAAGTTAAATCAGTTGTTACTCAAGAGATTCAGGCCTAAGTGGATCTTCTTTACTCTAATTCTTACTTTGTCAATAGCAAACATAGCCATGGAAGCCTTAGATACTGTGGAACCCAGAAAACGCTTTCTTCTAGAAACGACAAAGATGAACAGTTTACTAACTCAATTACTTGTGATTTCTGAAACGTTATGCAGTCCTAGCCGGGATGTGGCCACCACAGGAGGAGCTGAGGGGAAAGCTCCACTGAAGCTACTGTTTACACCAAGACTAGGATGAAGGAATTTAGATGGTATTTAAAATCCCATACTTCAGCCCACACTAGCAACAACGCTGTAGACAGCTGGTCCGGGAACTGACTTTTGATAACTATTGGAAGGGTCAGAGCTCAGGCGTTATGGGGATCTTTTAAAAAACCTCTGAGCCACACTAAACTAATCTAAAGTAGCAATAAACAGAAATAGACTAAAAACTTATTTGGTGCAAACTTTTTAGCAGTTCTACTGTGCTTCTGATTTCATTCAGGCAGAGAATGTCCCTGCATTTTTTTGTAGAATATTAAACATATTTTGGGTTTATATACATAGATTTTTCTCTGGTGAACTTAGGTGAAGATTTCATTATGGAGAAGCATAATCATTCTGAGCAGGATGGACCTGGTTTTCTGGTTCCAGCCCTGACCATTCTTAATCTGGAGCAAGGCCAAAGACATGTCTGTTACCTAGACTGTGTGGGGGACAGTAAGGATGTGCTGGGGCAGGGGCGGGTGCCCAGTGGGGCTCAAACCCCCGAGAACCCACAAGATCAGCCCTGCATCACATATCTCACACTGGCTTCCCTGAGCATCAGACTATTGTCCCCACACCTTCTCACATACCTTTGTCCTTGGGCCCAGTGTTCCTGAGGTTGAGTCAGTACCTGCTTGGCTTCTGGCTGGTGAAAAACCTCACAAATAGCAAGACGATGCTGAACACGTGAAGACAATCGTTCTCCAAGAGCAACATTCTTAAAGTGATAACGGTGCAATTCTGGAGAAATGGGCTTCTATAGTTCAGCGGTTCTCCACTTGTGGGTCTCGACCCCTTTGGGGGTCAAACGACCCTTTCACAGGGGTCGCCTAAATACATCCTGCATATCAGATATTTACATTATGATTCATAACAGTAGCAACATTACAGTTAGAAGTAGCAACGAAAATAATTTTATGGTTGGGTCACAACATGAGGAACTGTATTAAAGGGTCGAGGCATTAGGAAGGTTGAGAACCACTGCTATCATTGGATCAGCGAGTCATAACGGATGAGCCTTCTCACAGTTCTGTATAAAAGACAAAAGACTGGTAGGAAACGTCCCAAAGCTAGAGCTTCTGGTGGAAAGTATCGGCACGAACACCCTGGAAAATCCCGCACTGGTGATCAAGGTCACCTGTGCCTCACCTGTGCCTCTCACCACACCTGCGCCTCTCGTCTCAGATTAGCAGGCTCCTTCACACATGGTGCTCATTTGATCGCACACAATTAAGGAACACCGTGCTGGGCTTACTGCCAAGGTGTCCCATTACAGCAGAGAACACACTATCTCTAGAACATTCTCACTTCAGCTGAAAATAAAGCCCTTCCCAGATTGAATGTTACTGTGTATTCACCCTTCCCACCCAGGCTTTTCCTCACATGCCTTTTTCTCCAAAATATATTCCACCGAATCCTAAATTCTTGGGTTTACCACCATCTGCTACCCTCTTGCCCTCCCGGTGCCACAGACATTAGTGAAACCTTCATCACAGACAATTCCTCGCCCTCTCTCAGGGCAAGGAATTGCCCAAACCAGTGCTGTTCAATAGAAATAGAATGAAAAAGCCACATGTATAATTTTAAATTTTTTCAGTAGACACAATGAAAAAAATTAAAGATAGTAAGTGGAATTAATTTCTTAAAAAGATTTTCTGGCCCTGGCCAATGATTCTCAATGGTTGGACCGTCGGCCTGCATACAGAAGGGTCTTGGGTTTGATTCCCAGTCAAAGGCATATACTTGGGTTGTAGGTTCTGTCCTCCAGCCTGACTGGGGTGGGTGCAGGAGGCAATCAATTGAAGTGTCTCTTTCACATCAATAGTTCTCTCTCTTTCTCTCTCTCTCTTTCTCCCCATCCCTCCCTCCCACTTTCTCTAAAAATCAATGAAAAAAATACTCTTGAGTGAAAAACAAATTGTGGTAAAAGGTACATAAAATTGACATTTTAACCATTTTTAAGTGTACAGTTCAGTGGCATTAAGTACATTCATAATGCTGTGCAGGCATCACCATTATCCATTTCCAGAGCTTTTCATCATCCCACACAGAAACTCTGTGCCCATTAAACAGTAGCTCCCATTCCCCTCCACTCCCACCGGCTCCTGGTAACCTCTGTTCTATCTCTATGAACTGCCTATACTAGCTATTTCATATAAGTGAAATCATACAATTCGTCCTTCTGTAACTGGCTTATATTTCACTTAGCATAATGTTTTCAAGGTTCATCTATGTCATAGCATGTCAGAATTTCATTCCCTTTTAAGGCTAACTAATGTTCCATTTTATACATACGCACCACATTTTGTTGATTAATTCATCTGTTAATGGATATTTGGGTGTTATCACCTTTTGGCTATTGTAAGTAATGCTGCTGTGAATATTGGTGTACGAGCAGCTGTTTTAGTACCTGCTTTCAATTCTTTGGGTATAAACCTAGAATGAGTCAAATTATTTCTAAAAATATATTTTACTTAACCCAATATATCCAAAATATTATCATTTCAACATGTAACCAATAGAGAAAAAAAAGATATGTTACTGACTTTAAAATCCATTGTACATACAGTACTGCTCAATTCAAATGATAGTCACCAAAATTCTTGATCTGTATTTAGATTTTCATAAAACTTATAGTTGGAAAAGTAGATTTACATATCATGTTCTAAATATACTTTAGAATGTGTAAATTAATTAAAATTAAATCAAATTTAAACTTCAGCTCCTTAGTTACATTTCAAGTGCTCAATGCCCACATGTGGTTAGAGGCTTCCATATTGACCAGTGCAGGGCTAACAGACTGGGTAGAAATGTCTCTCTTCCCGCCCCCCCCCCCCCCCCCCCCCCCC
>PVJC01036924.1:0-17473 GCA_004026665.1 Murina feae | reverse complement strand
GTCACTGAATTCTGGGTTGTCAACAGGAGGGCAACACCTTCCTCTAAACTTCAGGAAACTGGGTTATTTTAAGTCACCTATGATGTGCCTGTACACCTGTTGTGTGCCTACTTTGCCAATACTTGATTCCTTTCCCTCTTCCTTCCTTTTGCTAATTTGCACTTTGCAACCTTGGTGTGAAATAATATGTTTAATTCAGATCTAAATTGTTGAGTTTTCCCCCTAGTTCTGACTAATAGAGAAATAGGAAAACCAAATCCTCATTATGTAAACATACAGTTATTAAGTTCAGTATTGCTACTTGATGAGAGGCTAAATTGTTAAAGATCTGCTCAAGGGATAAAATGAAATAAGATCAGCCTGGCCGGAATGGCTCAGTGATTGAGCGTCAACTTATAAACCAGGAGGTCACGGTTCAATTCCCGGTCGGGTCACATGCCCTATTTGTGGGCTCGATCCCCAGTGTGGAGCATGCAAGAGGTAGCCCATCAATGATTCTCTCTCATCACTGATGTTTCTTTCTCCCTTTCTCTCTCTCTCCCCCTCTCCCTCTCCCTTCCTCTCTGAAATCAATAAAAATATATTTTTACAAAGTGAAATAAGACCGTATTATAAAAGACTCCTTGATGGTGGTCTCCACCACACCCCCATAGAAAGGTTGCACGTGTGTGTGTGTTTTTCCACATCTTGTATGTGCCTCAGTGTGAGCATGTACACGCTCACAGGCACCTGTGCTTTTCTCCAACCTCAACGTTTATGCACGACATGAAGTAAAAACTTTCATTGAATGCATTCATCTTTTGGATTAACCAAAGGAGAGCCCTGTAGACACTAATGTAGCATAGAAAATCAATACATCACAATTAGCAGAAGGCAATTGGGAAGCCTCCTGGCTTTTATTTTCCTTTTACTCACACACGTTCAGTTTGTTCGAACAGAGAGTCATTTCGCTATTCATTCCGTCGGCCAGAATTCTTGAACCAACGAAGCCCATGGACGCTAATGAAAAGGCATTTGTCATGTCCGTTACATTTGACTCAACACCAAGTTGCTTAATGAATTACATTTGGGTTTCACCTTGGAGTTGATTAAATATTTAACACTCATAATAAAAATACAGCTGCACTGGGTAGGTGAAGAATGGCTTCTTACAACCAATTCTACAAAGAGGTGCATTATGGGAAAAAGTTAAAAATCATCTAACCGAATTTAATCTCGCCAGTATTTTAGGTTAGAAAATGGAGTCCCAGGAGATTAGGTGGGACGCCCAAGGTCATCCAGCTAGATCTTGGCCTGACAGTCCTTTTAGCTAGATAACGGGCTCATTTTGAGAAGCCAGAAATGAGATGTGTGTAGGTTGGTCAACTCCTAGTGTTTGGAGGTTGGCCCTCTTTTTGAGCAGGTGCAGACTGCACTTTGTCCTCAGAGGGCACATGTTTCTGACCGTTTTAAGTGAAATTTCTGCTCTAAGGGAAAGGTCTGGATCTTAGCTGCTGCCTGCAGGTGGTGCAGGGGTAAGCGGCAGTATGTTTGAGTGCGGGCTTTATCCTTGAGTTTGCCGGCTTCAGCTAATTGCAGATGTAAAAGGTAAGGCACCAATTTTTTTTAAAAAATCACATTGCAAAGAGACCATAGCTATGTTCATTGTGCTTCCATTGGCTGCCTTCCACACGTGCTCTGACCTGGGATTGAACCCGCAACCCAGCTATGTGCCCTGATCAGGAATCAAACCCACAACCATTCGGTGCACAGGACGATAGTCAACCAACTGAGCCGCTCTGGCTGGGCGACAGTAGCTCTATTTTATAGCCAAAAGTATAGAAACTACTGTCCCTCAATTAATTCATTTTTAATATTGAGTTTCAACTTTCTGCAGGACCCACGGTAGATCTTGGGAGCAACCCTCAGCCAATGGGGATGAGCTCTGTGGATGAACACTCCAGCACCCCTCCTTTCAGATGAAAAATTCTAAGCCGCATTCTGTAACCTTCCCAGGGACTTCTAGAAGAGTCATCGTCCACAGCAGTGACCTTGATAGCACGTGCGTTGGGTTTTCCTCGTTCCTTCTTTCTCTCCACTCCCTCATTCCTGCTTCCAGATGTCCATTCTCAGTGATATCTATGCACCCGAGTTCATCTCAGAACCTCTACTGGGAGAGTTAGAACTAAGATATGGCCCCTGCCAAATGCCAGGCTCAGATCCAAGAAACAATGTGTATTTTCAAGAGACAATGTCATATGTGTCATCCACATTAATTCAGTTGAAATACTCACTGGGACAAAAAGGGTTTCCTAGGCCTATGTGATGGTTCTGGGGAGGAATTTGAAGGAGAAAGCATGAAGGGGGGGTGGGAAGGGCTTTTTATTTGTTTTTAATAAACTTCAATAGGCACATTTCAGTACTTGAGAAGTTGGCCCTTACTTCTTGATTCGGCATTCATAAGAAATTTTGGTTCTTGTCCTGGAAGACAGGGCTGCCGAGTTCCATTTGTAATAACCACGTGTCTTTATAGCCCTCTTGCAGTTTTTTAGAGACTTTTTTATTGATTTCTTAGAGAAAGAGAGGAGGAGAGAGGGAGGGAGGGAGGAAGGGAGAAGAATGGAGAAGAAGGGAGGGAGGGAGGAAAGAAGGGAGGGAGAGAGAGGAAACATTGATCCGTTGCCTCCAATTGGGGATTGAGCACACACCTGGGGCATGTGCCCTGACCAGGAATCGAACTTTTGGTACATGCATCAACATGAGCCACACTAGCCAGGGCAACCCTCCTGCATTTTAAACTTGAGAACCCCCTGGGAAAATAACCCAACCCTCCCTCCCCCGCAAACACAGTGGAGCCTACTATTACCAATTTATTGCTGACTTTTTCAGTATCTAGAATTGAAAGGAAATATTCACGGATTTTCCTGGATTTTGTTTTTACTTTCTTTTACATCTAACACATTTATGGCTTTGCTCTTTTCAAGATTTCTTTTGAAATGAAATGCCCTCCCTCTTCACTCTGCAGCAGGAGCTCAGAAGACAGAACACTATGAAGATCTGAATCCTGGTTCCTGGGACGTGTTACACTTTTGGTTCACATTTCAGCAAGAGGGGGGAAGGATCTAGAAACAGAAACCTACTCCATGTTCCCAGGCTCCACACAGAAGTGCCCTCACTGTAAAACATCCTTAGATGACAGCCTCAGCACTCCTTCCTTGCTTTCCAACCAACACTTTCACTCTCCCCAACAAAAAGGTAGGCTGAGCCTGACAGAGAGAACTTTTATTTCACTGCCTCCCACAGTCCCAGTTTATAATCACCTTTTCCATGAGCACGGAAAATGTTTTTTGTTTTTCTTGGTCTTTTTTTAATATATCTTTACTGATTTTTTTTACAGAGAGGAAGGGAGAGGGATAGAGAGTTAGAAACATCGAGGAGAGAGAAACACCGATCAGCTGCCTCCTGCACACCTCCTACTGGGGATTGCCCACAACCAAGGTCCATGCCCTTGACAGGAATCGAACCTGGGACCCTTCAGCCCGCAGGCCGACGCTCTATCCACTGAGCCAAATCGGTTAGGGCACGGGAGATGTTATTAATCAGAAATCCTGTTTTCTGAGACTTGGACACCTGAGTTTCAAATCTCTGACATTAATTTCAAGTGAGTAATGGATGCCCCTGCAGGTATTGTAGTCCGCGTCCACAGTCGTATGGGTCCACTGGCTTCCACCCTACTAGCAGGTGTAGGGCACATATTCAAATACACAGGTTTATTTGCAAATCATAGTCAATGTACGTCAACAAAGTACTCACTAAGTAGAACCCTCATCAAGACACCAACATTCCCTCTGCCTCCGTGTTTCTTCTCTGTAGAGCAAGCACTACAGAACACGATGAGGGTAAAAAGTAAACAGCTTTGCCTGCCTTATGTGGCTCAGTGGTTTAGCATCATCCCACGCACTAGGAGGTCGAGGCACACACCTGCATTGTGGGCTCAATCCCCAGTAGGGGATGTGCAGGAGGCAGCTGATCAATGCTTCTCTCTGATCAATGTTTTTCTCTCTCTCTCTCTCTCTCTCTCTCTCTCTCTCTCTCTCTCTCTCTCTTTTCCCTTCCTCTCTCTGAAATCAATAGGAACATATTTTTTAAGTAAACAACTTTTCCCCAAAATGAACCAGCTACTCAGGGATGTCAAATTATCTCTACTGACAGTTCAAAGATATTTCTAAGTAGTCACTTAGGTCAAGGCTCAGAGAAAAATTCTAATAATAGTGACATTTTGCTAGAAAGGATATCATTAGCCAACAATGGGGAATGCTTGTGGTGACTGTGAATGGTGTGTATTTTAAACTGTTGCATATTTAGTAGTTATTGGGGGGGGGGGATTGTTGTAGTTGTAAATTATTAGGAGTGTGTTTAAGCAAGGGATGAAGTGGTATTAGCTCTATATTTAAAAACTGCTAAAAGTTCTCGCGTGATGGACGGCCTTTAAATGGAGCAGTGAGGAGTTCCTTATGACTTGTCCTATTTTCCTACAACACTCCCAAACAGACGGTACCCCCTCGCTCACTATAAACCAAGGCATCACAGTGAGCACGGCTATAAAGCCAAAATTTACATCTCGGACTTTGATCACTAAGTCAAGTTTTCATCACTCAGTTCTACCTGTTGAATATTATACCTCTATGAGCTCGCTAGGCTTCTGGAGGAGCAGCGGAGACTCATATTTTAAAAAGAGAAATGGGAAGAGATCTTTGGGCGGTGTGTGTGTGTGTGTGTGTGTGTGTGTGTGTCTTTCTGTCTATCTGAATTTTATTCTTCTCTGTATACTAAATGCCTGGAATCACCTGAGAATATTCTACGTATCTTTATTACTCTAAAAGAATTATAACCTTTCAACATTCCAGGTGCAAACACAGAAACTCATACACACATACCCTCGGTGTATCTATTATCCCTGAGGCAAATGGACAATGCCGAGGAGGAAAGGCTTTAAAACGGAGCAGACCTTAGTTGGAGTTCTGGCCGCCACCCACTGAGAATGGCTGAAAGTCCTGTGTGACTCTGACAAACCTCTCCACCTCTCTGTCTCCAGTGCCCTGTCGTCAAATGGGGACAAAAGCAGTGTCTCGCTCTTGGAGTGTTTTGAGCATCAAGGGATACAACACACAGAAGGAGCCTGAAAGAGTGCTTGGCACGTAATTAAAACTCAATTAAGTAGTAATTATTCTTTTCATTCTTATTAGTTATGTGTCCTTATACAAGTTACTACTCTCCTTGTGCCTCAGTTTCCCCCTCTCTGAAACAGGCATGAGATTACTATGAAAACAAAATGATATGGTGGATGAGGAGTCACTCAGGACAGTGCGTGGCTAAGGAGGCCCCAGCTCAGTCACAAAGTAGAACATCAACTGAGGGTCCCATGTTTCATAGTCACTGATCAAGAAATGCCACATTGTCAGACATGGGCCGGCCAGTCTGGCTCAGTGGTTGAGCATCAACCCAGGAACCAAGAGGTCACTGGTTTCAAAACCCAGTCAGGGCACAGGCCTGGGTTGTGGGCTTGATACCCGTAGGGAGTGTGCAGGAGGCAGCCGATCAATGTTTCTCTCCCACCAAAGTTTCTGTCTTTCTCTCCCTTTTCCTCCCTCTCTCTAAAAATCAATAATATAATTTTAAAAACACACACACACACACTCAAAGAAATGCCACACACTTTGAAGCAGCTGAAGGTGGGCCGGCCTGGGGCGGTCGCCAGCTTTATTTATCGTCAAGGCCAGCACATTCATCCACTCTCCTCATTAAAATTTGCCAATTAATGAGCAGTGGCATACCCCTCAGCAAAGGTCAGCAGCAACCTAAGCAAACTTATCAAAAATTCAAAGAGGTACAGAGTTTGGAAAAAGTTCGTTCTTCCCTTAATTAACGGATCTAATTACAATCCTGACATAACAAAATGCAAAGCGCGCTCTTCAAAAGACACTAAGCCAAAGGTTTAACAGCCAAGATAACCTTCTCCTTTGCTACAGGCTGACCCAAGTGTAGGAGGGGGGCGGGGGGATCTTAGCATCCAGTCAAGAAATGAAAGCCTGGTCGCACACCAGAATCCCAGAGCAACAAAGGAACTGGAAGGGAATAAAAAGGCTCCCACAGCCTTAGATCTGGGTGAACACGAAGTCAAGGCTTTCACTAATCCCCCTTCTTAGCAGACGTCGAAGTATGTCTTTGGCGACCTTTCCCAGCCAAGTAGGAGTCGCACTTTAGTGCCCTGGAAGCTGGTCAGCCCTTGCTGCCTCCTTCCAATGAAGCCTAGAGGACAATGAGACGGAGTGAGCATGCTGTGCTTCAGGTGTTTCTGAAATCGCAAGTCCCGGATTTCAAACCAGGTACCACGAGCCAAGGCTTAGAGCAAAGGCGGCCAGACCTCCCGCTCACTGGTTCAAAGCAGCGCCAGCTTGCAGGGTAGGTCTGGTCTCAGGACACGGGTCGGTTTCGTAGGAGACTTTGAAAACCGGCAACCTCGGTTTTGATTCTTTATGTGAAAGTGAATGACTAGGAACCATTAAGTCTTAGTGCCTCCCACCAGTTCCAAGGGTGTTCAAAACTCTTAGACAAGCAAGAGGGTGTTGCACGCTTCGCGCATCAAAAAAATTCTTGAGGCGTTCACGAGAATCACGCTCACGGATTCGAATAAAAATATTACTGATCTGAAAGAGAAAACATGCTCAGAAAGAAGAAATAATCCACCTGCGGAAAAGTAATAGTGAAGAATCCTCCAGCCCACCCTCTCAGCAGGGTCAGAGCTGGTGTTTCCACCCGTTTAGTCATTTATTTGTTCAACAAATATTCATTGAGCATCTTTGTGTGTTTGGCCTTCGTCACCAGGATGTGGTTGAGTATCCAAAGCAGTACCCTTCACGGAACTTATTATTCTAGTGGACGAAGATAAACAATAAACCAACAAATAAAAAAGCAAGGAAAGTGCATCTGGCTTCAGTGCTTACGGAGAATTAAGGTGGAGGGACATGAGCGTGGGTGGGTGACTGCTGTGACTGAACTGGCCAGAGGACCTCTTCCTGAGAGGTGACGCCTCAGCTGAGACACGAATGACACCATGTGCCATCCATGTAAAGACCAGAGATGAGACTCTAAAAGCTGGAGGAAACAGCTGGTGCAAAGGGCTAAGGTTGCTTAAGGACAGCGAGGAGGCAGAGGTGTCTAGAACCACAGAGTGAGGAGAAGAGTGGTCTGAGATGAGGCGAGAGCAGCAGCCAGCGGTAAAGAACGTAGGATCTTGCGTGCTCAGCGCAGTGTACAGATTTTATTACAAGTGCAAACAGAATTCACTGGAGGGTTCTCTTAGGAAGCTCATCCTGGCACAGGTGGAGAGACAGGATGGGAGCGCAGAGTCCAGTAAGAAGGCAGTGGAGACGGAGGTAGGTCCACGGAACTTGAGTATGAGCTGACTAAGTGTGGGACGAGGTGAGACAAGAGAGAAGCATCGTTGGTGAGTCTGGAGCAATTTGATGCGGGGATCTGGCTGTTACTGGGATAAGAAACACAGGCCATGGAAAAGAAGCAAATGTGGGGGCTAAGAAATAGCTCTTTTTGGCCAGATTTGAGATGTCCATTAGAGGCCCCTGTGAGATATCGGCTAGATCATCGGTATATGATAGAAATACACAAAAAGCTGGGATTCTGGGAAGATGTTGGGGATGGAGAGTTGCCTCCGTCAGAGATGCTACGTAAAGTCATGGGCTGGATGAGGTCAGCCAGGCAGAGGGAGAAGTTTTCCAAAGGAGCAGTCTGCTCGCTCCCACACGGCAGGCAGCTCGTGGGCAGCCCTGGAGAACCACCCGGGAAGGGAGGTGCCTCTCCTGCGTGTCCTTGGACGCATCGTGCTAGGAGTTGGTGCCTCTTCCCTGTAACGGAAAGGCCCTCGGCGGTGCGCCAGGAAAAGCACCTTTTCTGGGACGTGCTGCGGAGCGAGCCCTGCTCCCTCACTCCAGCGCTTCCGAAAGAAAAAATGAAAAAAACCCGCTTCCACTAAACTGTGGGGTTTTATTTACCGCCGCGCGCACACGCGGAGGGGAAAGCAGCGGCTCCGAGGCGGTGTTCCCCGGAGCCCGGTGTCAGGCTGCCCCCTAGTGTCCACCGACGTGCATGACCCACGCAGCAATCGGAATCGTTTCCTCAAGGTTGCAGTGCAGAGCTAGCTGCCTTTATGTCCTCTCACCTTTTCTTCTTAAATAAGCACCGTTTCCTAGAAATTAATCCCACACTCCTCATTACAGGAACACAGATGAGCAAATGAGAAAGCTCCAGGTGACGTTAGCCAGCAAAACATCAAAAGATGGGAGTTTTTTTTTAAAATACCCCTTTCTCTATCGCACGAGGTATAACTCTCAAGCGATGATATTGATGGCTGAACGGTTTCAGGGACCTGGTGGTCCATTAAGATGCCCAGAGGAGGCTGGGGGAAGGGCAGGGGGGGAAAGAGATATATGTACCAATCTTTGTAAAACTTTATGTAATAATAAAAAAAATAAAATAAATAAAAAAATAAAGATGCCCAGAGGAAACTGAACTGGATGTAGCAAACGGGGTTGATGAAGTAGTCTCTACATCTGGGCTCCACCGACCCCAGAGCGGGACACCCGGCATTGGGTGCAGACGAGGGAAGCAGGCGTGTGGAAGGGTGGGAGCGCACAGAGGAGGAAAACTGCACAATGGTTGTTGAGCTGCCTACTGCCGGGCCAGTCAGAGCTCAGTGCCACCGGGAAGCCTCTGAGAAGCCATGGGGAAAGCATCTGAGACTTGTCAGCTGGCCCTGAGCTTTTTTCAGTGGAACAAAGGGTCGCAGGTTCGATCCCCAGTCAAGGGCACCCCGTCAGGGCGCATGTGGGAGGTAACCAATCAATGAGTCAGTCTCTCTCTCTCTCTCTCTCTCTCTCCATCCCCCCATCTCTCCCCCACCTCTCTTTCTCTTTCTCTGAAAATCAATGGAAACAATACCCTCAGGTGAGGATTTTTAAAAAATTGTCCAGCTAAAGGGCGGAGTCTGGGGGTAAAGGACTGCTCCCTCGCACCTCTGGGCTGGGTCTGTAAGAAACCAACTGTCTGCCTGGCTGGTGTGGCTCAGTGGTTGAGCACTGACCTATGAACCAGGAGGTCATGGTTCAATTCCTAGTCAGGGCACATGCCCAGGTTGTGGGCTTGATCCCCAGGAGGGGCTGTGCAGGAGGCAGCTGATCAATGATTCTCTCTCATCGATGTCTCTCTCTCTCTCTCTCTCTCTCTCTCTCTCTCTCTCTCTCTCTCTCTCTGTTTCCCTTCCTCTCCGAAATTAATAAAAATATTTTTTAAGGGAAAAAGAAACCAGCTGTCTTTATGAGACTTTAGCAAAACTCCTTAAGCGGAACACCAGAGGAGACCCGGGCACACGTGCTGGAGGAGGGTGGGGTGGCAAAGACAGGCACTGTCCACCTAGCAAGGCCGAGCGGAGGGGACCTGGGCATGACAGGCGTCTGTGCCCTCCAGGAAGCCTCGCCCCAAACAGCGTAGGACAGCCTGTCCCGTGGAGGACGGGGAACTAGTGACCACGCACGAGCTCCGGGAGCCCCAGCAGGCTTCTCCCCCGAACCCTAACTCCTTCATCTGTAAAGTAATTAGGACGGTAACTATAATTAAGTGCCCTCCTAAATAATACATGTGTTCATATATGCGAGGTGCCCAGCGCAAGGAGAGAAGCACATTAGGCTGTAATATTATTGCTAATAAAATATTCATTATAAGAGCAACATTTCACGGGCCTCGCTGGGCTCCAGCGCTGGTTCACGCTGGTTGGCTCCGCCCTGGTCTTGCTCTGAGCAGCTTCTGTCGATTGGGACGCATGTTAGTTGCCTTGGCTTGTTTCTGTCCTTCCTCCTTCCTTCCTGACAAACTCCTATTGAGCTGTGCTTCGGGCATCGGGCTCACCTGCCTCTGCAGCTCCGCTCTGCTTCTCCGGGCGCATTTAGTGTTCGTGTGGAAAGTACTGGACTTTCACTGTTGGCGTAAATACTGCCCACAGCTAACCCCACCCCGCACCCAGGCGCGCCTTCGGTCTTGCCATGCCACAGGTAAGAAGTACAGCAAACGGACCAGCGCACTGTTCCTCTTAAAGTTTCACAATCCCCTTCCTCTCCCTCTCCGCCCATGCATGCATTTAGGGGACAACACAGAGCTGGCGTGTAAATTCTAATGTGTTTGAAGACAAAAAAAATGTTTTTTATTTGATTTGCAGGCATATGCGACAACACCGACAGAGGAGCACACGATGCTAAGGACCGCACCTTATTCTTCTTCAGCCACTCCCACCCCACGCCTAGCCTGGTAACCCTCGCTCGGTAAGTATACAGGAAGTACTAGCTACTGTCGTCAGCCATTTATCAAATATTCTAAGCACCTACTATAAGCTGATGGATGTGTTCAGAGCTGATGAAGGACACAAAGGTAATTAAGATATGATTTAGATCGTCAGGCCACTATGGTCTAACGGAGAAGACAATACTCCTCTACAAAAGGATCTTAGACGAGTTTTATGAATGAAAGTGAATTGAAAAGCAGGTAGGGTTTCAGTAGACAATAATGTGAAAGGAAGAAGGCATTACTGATACCAGAAACAGCACAAGCAAAGGCACGGAGCTGGGAAGTGTTTATGTACATCCTAGGTCCTAGGATAAGAACACGCAGTAGATTGAGAGTATTTACCAGGGGACAGAAGAATACGCTCCCACTGGCTTTTTGACCTACTAATCCCAGATATTTATGAAGCCTGATCTTGTATTCTTTTTTTTTAAATATGTTTTTATTGATTTCAGAGAGGAAGGGAGAGGTAGAGAAAGATAGAAACATCAATAATGAGAGAGAATCGTTGATCCGCCGCCTCCTGCACATCCTCTACGGGAGATCGAGCCTGCAACAGGGGCATGTGCCTTCACCAGGAATCGAACCGTTCATGAGTCGATGCTCAACCACTGAGCCACACAGGCCAGGCTGATTCTGTATTCTTTTTTTTTTTTTAGTTTTGTTTATTGCTTAAAGTCTTACAAAGAGTGTTAAACAAGTCTCCATTTTTTCCCTTGACCTTCCCCCCTCCTCCCCTACCCCCCAGTGTCTTGTGTCCACTGATTATGCTTATATACATGCATACAAGTCCTTCAGTTGATCTCTTAACTCCCCCCAACCCTCCCCAGCCTTCCAGCTGTAGTTTGACAGTCTGTTCAGTGCTGTTCTGCCTCTGTAGCTATTTATGTTCATCAATTTATAATGGTCTTTATTATCCATAAATAAGTGAGATCATGTGGTATTTTTCTTTCATTGACTGGCTTATTTCACTTAGCATAATGCTCTCCAGTTCCATCCATGCTGCTGCAAATGGTAAGAATTCCTTCTTTTTTACAGCAGCTGATTCTGTATTCTTTTGATACTTTTTCACCCTTTCCTGTTTCAGTTTAACCACATTTGAAGAGTATGCACTCCTCAAAACTAAATACACACTAAGTTATTGAATTTAGCACACGGTGATACTCAAAGCTGACAAAAACACAGGAAGAATGGAAAGAAGCAAGAACAGGGAAAAAAAAGATGCTTTTTCCAAAGACTCAAGTATTGTCCTAGCCAGTCTGGCTCAGTGGATAGAGCATCGACCTGCAGACTGAAGGGTCCCAGGTTCGATTCCAGGCAAGGGCCCATGCCTGGCTTGTGGGCTCAATCCCCAGTAAGGGTGTGTGCAGGAGGCAGCCAATCAATGATTCTCTCTCATCACTGATGTTTCTCTCTCTCTTTCGTCCTTCCTTTCTAAAATCAGTAAAAAAAATTTTTTAAAAAAAAAGAAAAGTAAAGAGGGCCCAAAGTTTGGGGTGGTGACATACCTGTTCCCCAAGGAAATTAAATCTGAGAGGAGAAACTGTAAAGGATGGCAGGGAAATAGAAAAGACGCATGGTAGAGAAGAAAACTGGACGCTGACAGAGGCAGACACAGATTTGAAAGGAACCTGAGAGTGAGCAGACAGACCACTGGGGACATTCTATGGAGACGCTGGTATAATACCACAGGCCTCGAAACGTGGTGCTAAGGCTCACTTCCCAGAAACCAATTTTGTTAATATATTTTACTGATTTTTTACAGACAAGAAGGGAGAGGGCTAGAGAGTTAGAAACATCGATGAGAGAGAAACATCGATCAGCTGCCCCCTGCACACCCCCTACTGGAGACTGCCCACAAACAAGGTACATGCCCTCGACCAGAATCGAACCTGGGACCCTTCAGTCCACAGGCTGACGCTCTATCCACTGAGCCAAACCGGTTAGAGCACCAAATTTTTTCCCCCATAAAAATGCAGCCTGTAAATGTGGAAAATGTTCATCCCCAAAGAATTCTCTGGAGGAGTGGGGAAGCCGCCTGCCTGCAGCTGGCACTCTGCTCAGCTAATGGTGTGTATACACGTGAACAAAGGTTCGGCGCTCCTGCTAATTGCCTAGAACATGATTAATCTCCTCTCCCTCTATCGAATTAGAGGACCTACGCCTTGTGTGGACCATCAAAATTCAGTATCCTTCCTTGTACACTTTTTTAAAATATATTTTTAATGATTTCAGAGAGGAAGGGAGAGAGAGCGAGAAACATCAATGATGAGAATCCTTGATTGGCTACCTCCTGCATAGCCCACACCAGGGGTCAAGCCTGCAACCCAGGCATGTGCCCTTGATCAGTCAGAATCAAACCTGGGACCCTTCCGTCCACAGGCCAATGCTCTACCCACTGAGCCAAACCGGCTAGGGCCTTCCTGATACACTTTTCACACGCTTCCTTCCCCCTTCTCTCTCTGCTCCCATTCTGAACACCCATGGAGAACACTGAGAGAGGATGAAATTCACATTCATCTTGCTCTTGTTCAAAACCTGCAGGCAGAAATGGTGGGAGCACAAACCTTCCAACGCGGGACACATGTGCAACTAATCATCGCCATCCGCATGTCCCCTTCTCCGGGGTGGTGAGCACACAGTGTGATATAGAGATGGTGTATTATAGAAGCGTACACTTGAAATCTATGTGATTTCATTAACCAACTAGAGGCCTGGTGCACGAAATTCGTGCAAGGGGCTCAGCCCCCACAGCCCCAGGCTGCCTCGGCCCGTGCTGTCCCGGCTTCGTCCCAAAGGTCATCCAGATGGTGGTTCTGCTGTTTGGTCTAATTAGCATATGAGCTCTTTATCATATAGGATGTCACCCCAATAAGTTTAATAACATGTTCAACAGGAAAGAATTGTTCCCTTCTCCTACGTTCTCCCATAGGACTCCCTGCACATGGACTTCACCTACATTTGCCATGGAATCCTGAAAGCATCCACAGTCTTTGTTGTTGTTGTTAATCCTTTCCTGAGGATATTTTTTCCACTGATTTTGAGAGAGAGTGGGAGGGAGAAAGGGAGGGAAAGGAGACAGAGAAACATCAATGTGAGACACTTCAATGATTGCCTCCCGTACATATTTGGGCTGGGACCAGGGATCAAAACTGAAACCCGCCCTAATTGGTTTGGCTCAGTGGATAGAGCGTCGGCCTGCGGACTGAAGGGTCCCAGGTTCGATTCCGGTCAAGGGCATGTACCTTGGTTTCGGGCACATCCCCAGTAGGGGGTGTGCAAGAGGCAGCTGATCAATCTTTCTCTCTCATCGATGTTTCTAACTCCCAATCTTTTTCCCTTCCTCTCTGTAAAAAATTAATAAAGTATATTTTCAAAAATTTAAAAAAAAAACCCACAGATTGAAACTTGACTGGGAATCAATCCCACTTCTCTTTGGTGTGCAGTCCAACACTCCAACCACTGAACCACACCAGCCAGAGCCACAGTCTTTTTTAAATACCACTGGGTGAAATCTATCTACTTTGCCTATCATTGGGGTCTTAGTCTCTAGTCTTGCAATTCCCATTATGACTCTACTCTGGACTGTAATTTCCCTAATTCCATTGCCCTATGCAAACGTATCACTGCTGGTAATATTAGAAGACAACTTGAATTCTCCTTATTGCTCAAGCAGGAGCCACAGACTCCTGTCTTCTCTCTATAACCCCCTCTCGCAGATGCAAGCATGACATTCCAAAATCTTCCCTGGGGTGCCATAAACTTCTTGCTGAGGTTCCTCCTGGGGCACTGCTCCTTTGAATTCAGTGGGATAACAGATGGACACAGTGGTTCAGAGATGAAGCACCATCCCACAACAGCTACCCTGACCTTCTCATCTCTGAAACCTATTGAAGAGTGGAATTAAAGAGTCGCCATCAGGTCACAGGTCAGGAATCAGGCCAACCCAAGACAGCATCCTAGCTGGGTTTTCCCAGTGGTTAGAGCCTCAGCCCATGCACCAAATGGTCGCAGGTTCAATTTCCAGTCAAGGACACATACCTCTGTTGCAGTCTGATCCCAGCGCCAGTCGAGGCACATGCGGGAAGCAACCAACCAATGTGTCTCTCTCACATCAGTGTCTGTCTGTCTGTCTCTCTCTCCCTCCTCCTTCCCTTCCACCCTGTCTAAAAACCAATGGAAAAAATATCCTTGAGCGAGGATTTTTTTTTTATTTTTTTTTAAAGATAGCATAAGATTTCACTACGAAACTCAGTCCTATGAGGACTCCCAGGCAGAAGCAGCAGGAGCTGATGGGGAAGTTAGACACCAGGAATCTAGGGAGGGCGGAGGGGAGGGAAGAAAAGAGTCCGCGGCACTGAGCGAGCACAGGCATGTTCCTCTGGAACCTTAGAACAGGCCTGTGAAGCGGGGACTCCCATCCCTATTGCACAGATGGAGCCACTGAGGCATAAAGACCCATTAACTCCCCACATGAACATCCCACGGCTGAGGTGACAGTCACACCTTACCAAGGCCTGCCAATCCCAGAGCCTGGCCAGCAACCAGTACCCCAGCAGTCCCCCACCCCACACCTCCACCCACGGGGCGTTTAGCAATTTCTGGTGACATTTTTGGGTGTCACAACTGGGGGCAGAGAGGAAGCCACTGGCATCTAGTGTGTGGAGGCCAAGGATGCTGCTCACCATCCTACCAGGGGCAGAGAATTGTCCAGCACAAAATGCCAACAGTGCCAGGCTTCTATAACGCTGCATTGTGCCATGGACGGTATGGAAGGAAAGGAACCAGGAGGTCAGGGTTCGATTCCCGGTCAGGGCATGTGCCCGGGTTATGAGCTCGATCCCCAGCGTGGAGCCTCTTGCCATCGTCTGGGTCCCCGTGGCGTGCCTTTCCCCGCATTAATGACATAAGCCCAAGGTCACCCAGTGTCTGATTTTTGCCCTTTGGGAAGAGGAGGCTGGGACGATACCGAGGCAGCTTTTAAAAACACACGGCAAGGTGACTGCTGAGCTGAAAGAGAGCTTTTGGGACATGTGAGTCCAGGTCAAGAAGGCGCCGTGCGGAGCCCATGACAGTGTGGCCAGCAGCATGAGGCCCTGAGCCTGGGAGGAGGAGGCGAGGGGGCGCATAGGGCTGGGCACTAGGCCCCCATTAGCCACAGAGTGAGCATTTTTCTAACAATAACACTGTGATTTCAGAAGCAATTTTAAAAACAAGAATCCTCTCCCCCAACTCCAGAGCTTTTCTGATTTTTGTTGAAGCAACAAAAGAGATGGGCTCCAGAAGCAGCCTGCGGCTCTGGGTATTAACACTCCCTCCTTGGGACATCTTGTAAGCCTTCAGACAACCCCTTTCAAAGTTTTAAATGAAAGTCACTCAACAGATTATATAGGGCTCTCGGGTCCCTTTTATCTCGTGAAGAAAGGACAACAGAGTGAAAACCTAGGAGGCAGAGACCAGATGGCTGACCTTGAGTCACCTTCCATACCGCGTCTGGCCCCGACGAGATAGGGAGCTGAAACCTTTAACTGGTGGCGAGAGCAAATGATGTAATTTGATGATATAAAGAAATCCATCGAGGGAGAATAAACGGCTGGCTTGTGTTATTCTTGGAGTTTTTTTAAAAACCTCAATTTGCCTTTCGTTTTTTTGTTGTTTTTTTTAAAACTTCAATAAGCCCTTTCACGCTAAAAATCAACCATTCCCGGGAGTGAGATAGAAGGGGTCAATGGGAGAAGAAAAGGGGACATATGTAATACTTTCAACAATAAAGGTTTAAAAAAAAAAAAATCAACCGTTCCACTTTCCCCTCCCGTCCAGAGAACAAGCAATTCCAGGACCAAAGAACTGGTCGGGTGGGACTGTCCTAATGGGTTTATTACGCTCTGGTTTCCTCCTTCGACGCTGCTTATTATTATGCCGCACTCATACCTATTCATCTACATCTGCAACTCGAGTCCGTCTTCCTCCCCACCACGGAGTAAATGAGTTACACTTGGCTTCACAGGAGTAAAGCAGCAGCAATGACTGGGCGGGGAAGCCAAGTAAAACCACTGGGCGCCCCCAATGGGTGCAGAAGGTCACGTGGCCCAGCTGGGCCACCTCCATCTTTCCATCCTGTCACCCTGTCAGGATCATTGGGGTTTGGGGGGTTTTAATGTTTCATCTGTTTGCTTGTTTGGTTTTCCTCTTTTCAAAGCATCCTATCTGTTCAAATAACAGCAAAGCAGCCAAATGACCTTAAACAGCCAAGGAGTGTTGGGTCTTATTTAAAGAAATATTAAACAAAGATGGCCCTAGCCAGTTTGGCTCAGTGGATAGAGCGTCGGCCTGCAGACTCAAGGGTCCCAGGTTCGGTTCCCATCAAGGGTACGTGCCTTGGTTGCCGGCACATCCCCAGTGGGGAGTGTGCAGGAGGCAGCTGATTAATGTTTCTGATTCTCTGTCCCTCTCCCTTCCTCTCTGTAAAAAATCAATAAAATATATTTTTTTAAAAAATTAAACGAAGACGGTTTCCAAGCTTCCTCAGGCAAGACTACTCTTCTAGCTTCTTTGAAGAATAAAGTGGCAGGTGAGAATGAACAGAGTGAGAAGCGGGCTGAACACCGAGTATCATCCAAAAAGACTATTTTAAAAAAACTGGGAGGAAAAAGACTATTGGCCTCATTGGTGAGGTTTTTTCATTTGTGTATTTACGCATGTAAGAGTAAAAAAAACAACGTGCAAAGAACATGTGAGCTTTGGTCAGACAGACAAGGTCTTTGAACCTTGGGAAAGTGGCTTCTGCGTCTCAGGTTCACCGCATGTAAAGCGGGAACAGTAAGAAATTACTGCTGATCTTCAGATTCAGACACGAAGCTAGCTGGGGGCGTACTTACGTAAATGATGCGTAAGCCTCCTAAACCTCCACATGTCTGGACCCTATTCTCCCGTCGGCGAACCTATACAATCTCCCCAAGTTCTCTGATCCTCACTGCATCACCCACACGGCCAGAAAGCTAAGAGTCATGCTACATATGTCACTCTTCTTCTCCCTTCCCCACCCACCTCACCCAGTCACTAAGTCATGCCATTAAAAGGGGGTATT
>PVJC01036923.1:0-17489 GCA_004026665.1 Murina feae | reverse complement strand
GTGATGAATAGCAAGAACCTACAGCCAAAATTACTTTACCCAGCAAAGCTATCGTTCAGAATTGAGGGTCGGATAAAGAGCTTCACAGACAAGAAAAAGCTAAAGGAGTTCATCACCACCCAACCAGTATTATATGAAATGCTGAAAGGTATCCTTTGAGAAGAGGATGAAGAAAAAGTAAAAATAAAAATTATGAACACAAATACATATCTTTCGACAAGTGAACCTAAAAATCAAGTGAATAAAAAATCTGATGAACAGAATGAACTGGTGATTAGAATAGAATCAGAGGCATAGAAAGGGAGTGGACTGATAATTTTCGGGGGTAAAGGGTGTTGGGAATGTGGGAAGAGAATGGACAATGATCGTACACCTATGGATGAAGACAGTGAGGGTGGGGGGAGACAGAGGGTGGGGTGGGAAATGGGAGGAGGGGAGCTTTGGGGGAAAATAGAGGAACAACTGTAATAATTTGAACAATAAAGATAAATAAATTTAAAAAAATTAGGTTCTAATGAACTGCTATTAGCATGTGAGGACAAGGATTCATATGAAACGTTTGAATGTAATGAAGTTATAAACTGTGAGGACAGAAAATATTTCTAAATATATTCATAATTTTATAGTGTACTACATAAATTAATTACTTATCATGAATAAATATTTAGTTCTTTTCCCTATAACCCTGAAAATTTACATTACAAGTAAGCTAAAAATAATTTTTTAGATTTTCTCATTAGGAAATGGAAGGGAGCCTCATATTTGGATTAGCCTAATATTTTTTTCAGTCAGACTATTGTTATAAAAATGCTTAGTAATAATATGATAAGAGAATTTAGCAGAACAACAAATAGGTAATACAATACAAGACAAAGTGCAGTGTGTTTAATGAATACATGGATATTCAATATAAGTAATCTATTAACAAAATAATTAAGAATAATACTATCTATTCCCTGTTATGATTAAAAATGGTTATTTTTATTACATCTTCATTAACACATATATGCAGCCAATGCTGAAGATGGGTGGGTATTTAGGAACAAATCCATTAACCTTCACTTGTCTGCAAGTTATATCTGGTGACTAGTGATAACCCAATTCTCCTTTGCTGATTCTTTGTGGATTCAACACAACTAATAATTCCATTTCTCTTCCTCCTATCTACATGCCATGCAGGTGATTCTTGCTATCTAACTCCAGCCTGGAACACTATGGATAGAGAAGTTTAGAAAGTACAGTCCTTGATTTCTCCTATGTCATAAATAGGGCCTTGGAGATCTGCAATAAGATTGAGTTCTAAGATATGACCTCACAGATCTAGCTAATCTAATAAAAGAGTAATATGCAAATTGACTGTTACTCCAAGACACCTAAGCTATGCCCACCATCCAAGACACACCTCCCAGACAATCAGAGCAGTTGTATGCAAATTAACCCAGCTAAGATGGCAGCCGGCAGCTACAGAGCTAGAGTAAACAGGAGGCTTCCATTGCAACTGCCTGACTAGGTGGGCCTCTGCTCAAGCAACAATGTTTCAATTATAGAAGCCACAAAGCTGAAGCAAACAGGAGGTTTCTGTTGCCTGCCTACACCTCGGCTCAAGGTAACAAAGTTTCAGTTTTAGAAGATAAATAAACCCCATAAACCTGATTCCAGCCAGCCTCACTGGGACCTTGGGTCAATGGGAGCTGTGGGCAGCCTGCAAACAGCCATCAGCCCCTCACCCAGGCTGGCCGGGCACTCCAGCAGGTGGACATCCCCTGAGGGGTCCCAGACTGTGAGAGGGCACAGACCAGGCTGAGGGACCCCGCCAAGTGCACAAATTTTTGTGCAGTGGGCCCCTTGTATATGTATAAAAGCCTAATATGCAAAGTGTCTCCTCGGGAGACCAGGAGTTCAATTGCTCGCTATGACATGCACTGACCACAAGGGGTGGTGCGGAACAAAGGAAAGCCCCAGCCGGCAGCTGGCAGCCACTCAGGACTCTACCTGTGTGTGAATTTCATGCACTGGGCCTCTAGTATCAAAATAAAATTGAATTGTATTGTTCATCCATTAGTTTTCCCCCAAAATTTTCCTGAATAAAAGTATAA
Organism: Murina feae; assembly: GCA_004026665.1. Taxonomy (NCBI): domain Eukaryota; kingdom Metazoa; phylum Chordata; class Mammalia; order Chiroptera; family Vespertilionidae; genus Murina; species Murina feae. The sequence goes on along the minus strand of PVJC01036923.1, from coordinate 15,393 downwards.
CTTTCTCAATTAAATTATTTAAATTATTTATGTTTTAACATCTCAGAAATCAGGATAAACATTGCAATTATTAATTGTTTATCAGATGTTTATTTTCTTCTGCAGATTTTCTTTTGTCTTCTGATGAAAAATAGATTCACAGAACAATGATCTATTTTATAATAGTTTGGATACTCAGTGTGATTAAGTACAGTAGATGTAGCCCACATAAGCAATGTTGATTGTATTTCTAACCAATAACACTGGTTCTCTGTCCTGAGAAGTGTGTGTAGCTAGTCTGTTCTTTACTTTTTGATTTTCTTTTTTTAGAGAGAAGGAAAAACAAGATATCTTGAACTTGCAGTTTTCTCATCTATCAAGTTACTGGACATTGTGTAACCACTGCCTTCCCTCCACTCTTATTTCCTTTCAGTGGAATTGTACCTTTACAGGAGTGAAACATGTCTGAGTTTCAGCATTTTGTGGGTTGGTGTGGAAGGTAATAGAAAACAAAACACAGAACAAAACTAGAATGGCAGATCCTAAAAAGTGACATTTCCAAACTAGTAGCAAATGGAATGCTCATAGCATTCTGGTGGGAAAGCATTAGGGTAAGGAAAAAGAGAGACAATATGAACATACTTTGTTAAAGAAAAAATAAGCAATATGTTACATATTTTCAAATTATATATTTCAAAATAAAGGGCAATGCATTAGAACCACAAGTAGAATTCAATTTTAATATTATGACAGAAGATAAGAATAACAACTGTGTGTTCTTTCGATGCCGCTGAGAAGGAATTGCTGTACAAATCATCATGTTCACAGGGGATGTGATTAAACAAAATTCTAGAGAGAGGTATTTTTAGTTTGACTGTGGATTTCACGTAAAAGTAGCTTTCAGTATTATACTTTTGATTTCCTTGTGACTTGAGACCAATATTTCTTTCTCCTAGATTTTGTGGCTCATGTGCAGAGCCATTTGTATCTGAAGAGTTATAAAGCAAAGTTTTCTTCAATATGCATTATGTTGACAAGTGTGGGGTGGGTGGAATTTCCTTCTTCCTTAAGCAAAAGTAGTATGTCATTACATAGTCCAAATTATCATCCCTTCAGAATTGCCAGCAATTTCTTAGCCACTCTGAATATAAATTCAATAAAATGAATCTCCCTTTATGTCTGAGTTTATAGGTTAAAAAACAAACAAACAATAAAATGTCAATGGCTGAAGCAAGTAGAAGTGAAAGGAATAAAGATAAAATATAGTTCATTGTGGCTACTTGTAAAAAAGAAACAGCCGAAGAGATGAAAATCAAAAGCAATTTCAATTGTATGGATGAGAAGGCATTGTTAACATTTTCTTTATAATTCAGTTCTGAGGGAAATTAATAGGAGAACTAGTGAATACATCTACTTTCCTGACATAAACAGAGTTGAAATAAAATATTTTAGGCCAGGATCATATTTTTTAACCCTAGGCATTTACATAATTAAAGATTTGACATGTTCTCCAAGCTCTGTAAAAATGTTGATTCAATTGGTTTTATTTTCCTCTAAGCTTTATTGACATATTATTGACATATAACATTGTACAAATTTAAGGAGTACAGCAAGTTGATTTTCTATACTTGCATATTACAAAATAATTACTACTATAGCATTAGCTAACATCTGCATCGCATCACCTATTTTCATTTCTTTATAGTGATGAGGATATTAAGATCTACTCTCTTAGCAATTTCAAGTAGATAGGAGAGTTTTATTAACTACTAGAGGCTTGGTGCACAAAAGTTTGTGCGCTTGGGGGGTCCCTCAGCCCAGTCTGTGTTCTCACACAGTCTGGGACCCCACAGGGGATATCCACCTACTCTTAGTCCCGCTCCCCGGGGAATCAGACCTATATTGGCAGTCAGAAATCCCTCTGGCAGCCTGGGAGCCCTTGGGGGATGCCCACTTGCCAGTGGGGAGCAGGACTAAGCAGCAGTTGGACATCCTCAGTGCTGCTAAAGAGTCAGGAGAGGCTCCAAACACCACCACTGTGCTGGCAGCTGTCAGCCTGGCTTGTGGCTGAGCAGAGCTCCCCCTGTGGGAGTGCACTGACGACCAGGGGCAGCTCCTGCATTGAGCCTCTGCCCTCTGGTGGTCAGTGTGTGTCATAGTGACCAGTCATTCCCAGCTGTTGTGCTGTTAGGGTCAATTTGCATATGACCCTTTTATTATATAGGACTAGGGGCCCGGTGCACAAAAATTTGTGCACTTGGGAGGTCCCTCAGCCCAGCCTGTGCCCTCTCACAGTCTGGGACCCCTCTGGGGACGTCCACCTGCTGGCATGCCTGGTCAGCCTGGGTGAGGGGCTGATGGCTGTTTGCAGGCTGGCCAAGCCCCCCAGTGTGAACCCTCACCCCATTGGGGTGTGGCCAGCCTGGGTGACGGACTGAGAGCCATTTTCAGGCTGCCCACAGCCCCTTCATGTTTTGGGTCCCTACTGGGGTGCCTGGGAAGCCTGGGTGAGGACTTGAGGGGTGTTTTCAGACTGCCCACAGTCCCTTCAGGCTTTGGGTCCCTATTGGGATACCTGGCCAGCCTGGGTGAGGGGCTGATGGCTGTTTTCAGGCTGGCTAAGCTCCCCAGGGAGGGTCCCACACCCCATTGGGATATGGCCAGTCTGGGTGAGGGCCTGAGGGCTGTTTTCAGGCTTTTAGGCTGCCCACAGCTCCCATTGACTCAATGTCTCAACAAGGCTGGGTGGAAGCAGGTTTCTGGGGTTTATTTATCTTCCATAATTGATACTCTGTTTGTTTAAGCGAAGGCCTAGGCAGATAACGAAGCCTCCTGTTGGCTTCAGCTTCGTGGCTTCAGTAATTGAAAGAATGTTGCTTTAGTAGACTCTAGGCAGGCAGTTTCCTCCATTGCTGGTGCAACTGAAGCCTGCTGTTAGCTTCAGCTCCGAGGCTTCTATAATTGAAAGAACATTGCCTTACTAGACTCTAGGGAGCAGTTTCCTCCATCGCTGTTGCAACGGAAGCCTGCTGTTTGCTTCAGCTCCGAGGCTTCTATAATTGCAACTATGTTGCCTGGAGCCGGGAGAAGCCCAGCCAGGTGGCAGACAGTTTACTCCTGTGCAACGGAAGCCTCCTGCTTACTCCAGCTCCGTGACTGCCAGCCTCCATCTTGGCTGGGTTAATTTGCATACAGCCACTCTGATTGGCTGGTGGGCGTGGCTTAGGCATCCCATAGAAATGGTCTATTTTAATATTACTCTTTTATTAGATTAGATAATCACTATGCTGTATATTAGATTCCCCAGAACTTATTCATTTTATAACTGGAGTTTGTATTCTTTGGTCTAGGGGTGGGGAACTTCAGGCCTGTGGATGGTATAAAGCCCTTGAAATTATTTGGTCTGGCCCTGCCAAGGCATTATGGTGAGTTAATTAAATATGTGATCAAATATGGCAGGCTAATTTTTAAAATATGTTTTTTATTGATTAATTTTATTATTTTTTAGAGAGAAAGGGGGAGGGAAAGATTAAAAAAAAAAGTGGATGGTAAGAGAAACACCAATCAGTTGCCTCCCATGTGCCCTCCACTGGGGATTGAGCTCACAACCTGGGCATGCACCCTGACCAAGAATGGAACTGGTGACCTCTTGGTTCATAGGCTGACACTCAACCACTGAGCAACACCGGCTGGGCTAGCAGGCTAATGTTTAAGTTGATAATTTTGTATGGCTTATGAATGCTGTTATAAATATCCAAATGGACCTTGACAGAAAAAAAGGTTCTCCACCCCTGATTTAGTCATAACTTACATTTTCTTCTACTTTCCAATTCCCAGTAATTATCATTCTACTGTTCCTACTAGCTCAGATGTTTAGATTCCACATATAAATGGTATCATCATATTTTTGTCTTTATTTTTCGCTTTTTAAAGCTATATTTTATTTCTGTGCATTATTTATTTTTAAAGTTATTTAAATTGTTTATAACAGCATGTGTTCTCATATCCTACAAAATGAACAGGTATTTTGACATCATTGAGATATTATTTGTTATTCCAGAGAGTGTACTGACAAATTGGGTACATTAGCAGTTAGGCATAGATGGTATACACATTTAGAATAATCATGAATGTTTTAGTAAAAAGGATACAGACTGACGTAGAGCCCTGAAAAATTAAAATTCACATAATATGCTTATAGACTAAATTCATGTCTTAATAAAGTATAGACTATTTGGAAAAGCTTTAGATTGTTATCCCTTTTCTTAAGAATTAATACCAAAGCAATACAAATAAAATTCATCAATGTAAGTTGAAGGTAATTTTTACTTTAAATAAGTAAGATATTTTAATGAAAATCTTTAAATAATAGGTGAAGGAATGTGTGCAGCAAAGTAGAAACTCTATTTCCAAGCTACTTCTCTTAGGCCCGGCTCCATGTTAGAGACTGAAATACCTAAATACTTGCTTTCTCAACTCCTTAGTAGATAGATCATATGACAGAGTTGTAAACAATGACTTGTAATTACATTTTACTGAAAGTTTCTGTGGAAACACAGCAATTCTAGATAGAAGAGGCAACTGTGGTTTGTGTCAAACCTTCTGCCCCTGATGGTCACATCCATAGCATCAAAAGTTTAACGGTCTCAATAATGAAACCGGTAGAGTATACAAGCAGAAGTATTTTGACCTTGGATTCCTTCAGTGAGTTACGGCATAGTATTCAGTTGCTGCCGTCCTTCCAGACATTTTTTTTTTTAAGCAAGCACAATAAATTAAAGCCACGAGCATTTAGATATTCTGCTGCATGCAGGCAAAATGCATTTCAAGCTTCTGCTTCACAGTTTTTCCTCTCGGAGTTATTAGTGTCCTAGGGCTGCTGTAAAAAAGTACTCCAGAATAGGTGGCTCAGACAATGGAAATTTATAGTCTCAGAGTTCTGGAGGCCAGAAGTCTGAAATCGAGCTGTCAACAGGGTTGATTTCTTCTAAGGGCTGTGCTAGACAGTCTGTCCTATGCTTCTTTCTTAGCTTCTGGTAGCGTTGAGTGTTTATTGGCTTGTGGATAGCGCTTTTCTTCTTTCTTCCATATGTTCAAACTTTTCTTTTTATGAGGACACTGTAATCCTATGGATTAGGGCTCATCCCGATAAGCTCATCTCGAGTTTTCCATCTGCAAATATCTTGTTTTCCAACGGTATCACATTTGCAGGTGCTGGGGCTTAGAACTTCAACATCCTTTGGTGTGACACAGTTCAGCCCACAACATCAGGATTCGGCATTGGAAGATATGTTCCATTGTAAATTCAATTTAGATTATTTAGCAAATCAGATTTCTGTGTGTGTTCTATGTCTTTCCCTCTCTGCATTAACCTACGTCTCAGGGTTTGGACCCTCTGGGGATCCATGCCCTCTGTTAATGGTGCACAAAGATCTTGCTTTTTGTCCATTATTTTTATTTCACCTTAGAACTTTTTCTCTTGTTTAATAGACCTTAAGTGGCTATCTTTTCTCAGCTTGACATTTAGGTTCTCTCACAATTCTCTTTTATGTTAGCTCTCACTAATATTGAAGCAATAGGTTTTCCAGGTTGACCTTTTTTTTTTTTTTTTTTTTTTTTTTTTTTTTTTTTTTTTTTTTTTTTTTTTTTTTTTTTTTTTTTTTTTTTTTTTTTTTTTTTGGTGTAATTACCTATGTGTATATCTATGAAAATAAAATTAAATGGCATAAAAAATAATGAATATTCAGACTTGGATCATTATTCCCATCAATAAATTCAGGGTCATATTAAAATAAGTTGAACTGATGCTAATGAATGTTTAAATCATGATTCCCCATGAAAGAAGGCAATATTTTAATTGCACAGGGTGATTTCCATGTACATCAATAACAATATCTTTAAGTCATATAATTGAAATATACTTTATATTCAGTGACTATATGGCCCACAATTTATGTATAATGTAAGGAAATAATGAAAACAAAGCTTTTTAAAAAGCATTTAAGACTTTTTATAGTTTTTATATGTGAATATCTCACACATTACATGCTGCTGCATGTGCCTTTAACTCTACTGACGGCTTTCAGCAGTTTGTTGAAAGTTCTTTTGACTTCTCACCTATTTGCATGCTCCAGAGCGTGGTTCCTACAGTCGTCTCTCCTGGAAGGCCTTTCTTTTACTGGATTTGGGGCAATTTGAATTTGGCTCTTAGATAACTAAAGGAACTATGGTTATTTGGATTATCTGCATTTTGTTATTGTCAATTTCTTGTCCGAGTCACATGCTCTAGCTCCGATTTTACACTGTAATTTCTCCAGAGACTACTGCAATGCTCACCTTTGATCCCTGGAGAATGTCTAATTAGAAATCGTAAGTGAAGTCATTCCCTGCACCAAAGTTTTCAGTTACAGACTTGCCACCTAGACCAGTGGCTGGTGAAGAGCCTCTTGCTTTCCATCCTTGTCTAAAATGATGAAAATGGCAGCTGCACCAGGTGTATGCTGTTGGTTCCAAGGACTCTCAGATGGAGTTTATTTTCAAACAAAAGTAAATGGCATAAGTGGGTTGTTAAAGGGTTTAAGATTGTATTTACATAGACAATAAATACTGTCTACATATTTATAGCTCATTAACCTTGTGTATGCTAGCACCCAGCATGCTTTATGAGACCCTATAGCTGATGTTGCATTCTTAACTGCACAGCTGCATTCAGCGTAGGTTCATTTGCCAATGATTCCTGCCTTTAAACTTTTAAACAATATTCAGATCTCAACATTTTTTTACTATTGCTAATGTCCTTTAATCAAGATTGATTGTCCTATTGCCACTGATGCTTACAGGAGAAAAAGTTGGTCCGAAGATATCCAGCACTTCTGTTCTCTGTTTAATTTGAATTGTGGTATAGCTCTTGATCCTGGAGAGCATTTTTCTGTTTCCACTTTTCCCCATTTGGCCTCATTTCCTGCATTAAATGCTTTACCTCAGTGCTGCTGCCACATCTACTTCAAAAGGTAATTCCCTGAGGAGCAGGGAGTGTGCCTGCCTCCTTGAAGGACAATGCCTTGTTTAGAAACCTAGTCAGACGCTTCCGCCCAGCACAAGTGATTGGAAAGCTGCTGTCTGAATTAGTCCTGGGAGCCTAACCAGAAGCCTCTTGTCACAAATCAGGCCAGTAACGTTCACCAAATATATTTCAGGAATTAGTACTTAGACTCATTTCCTTTGTTTTTTCCTAGGAAGTAGTAGCCAGAATTACATTAGTGTAAATACACTGAGCAAAAGTGTTCCTGTTATACAAAGGCTAAGATTTTACACTTCTAGAATAAAAAATTAAAAAACAGGCAATAGAGAAAGCCAAAAGTATATCAACATTTTAGTAATGAGATATTTAAAAAATAAAAATGGCATTGGTTTAATATGTGTATTAAAATAGGAGAAAGTTTTCTGCCTCCAAAATTCTGGCAATGATACCATCAAATAATTTATTAGTAGAAATTTTGTTCAATATAATAAAAGACAAATTTAAGAGGATCCAAAAATGTACCTTTTTTTAAAAAAATTAAGAGTTATTAACTATATCTAAACAGTTTTGGATTTACAGAATGTTTGAGCAGACATTACAGAGAGTTCTCATTACTCACCGCTCACAAGTCCAACTCATTTTCACCTTGCAGTACTATAGTACAGTTGTCACAATTAATGAACCATAATTGATACATTATTACTAATTTAAGTTATAGATTATAGCAACTTCCACTTTTTGTATTATGCAACTATGAATTTTGACAACTTCATAGCATTATATATGGCATCATTACAGTATCAGAATAGTTTATGTTTTTCTCCTTATGTGAGTTTTGGTGGTTGATGTTTTTTAAGGAATTGATCCATTTCATCAATGTCATCAAATTTGTAGCCATAGAGTTTTTCATAATATTCCCTTATTAGCGTTTTAATGCCCATGGGATCACCTCTTTCATATCTGGAATTAGTAATTTGTGTCTTCTTTTATTTCTTCGTTATCCTGGCAAAGATTTGCAAATGTTATTGATCTTTCAAAGAACTAGAATTGGTTTTATTAATTTTTCACAATTCTTTATCTGTTTTTAATTATAAATATTTAGGATCTTATTTTTAACATTTCACCTATTTGCAATATTTTTATATGACCCATTTTTCATTGTGCAGTTTCCCAAAGTGGAAACATGTATGACTGTTTTACTTCTTTTTCAGTGGCCTTGAGTCCTGGTGATGTGCCCTACAGAAGTGTTTCTGTTTCTCTTTTCCCCCTGTGTGGGATCAAAGTCTGAAACAGGCTGCCGTTATTTAATTGTCCCTTTCTTTGGTTTTATGAGGCTCTGATAGTTTAGCCTCCGGGGCAGATTTCTGTTACAAAGAACATTCTGGGCATATTTCAAACTGGTTACTTGCTGAAATCCAAGAAAATGTTTCTGCAATCTTTACTGTCAGAACTTAGTTCAGCTCCTGCAGGTAAACCCATGATCATTTGGGGGCATCCTAGGAAAGGGACCTCAGCAGTTTCAACGCTCAAATTAATCCATGCCCAGCCTCCAGCAATTCACCAAAAGTGCCTTTTAAGTGTTCCTCCCATTACTTGAGCAGTTCCTACTTCCAGCAAGCTGGTTTTAGCTGTGATTCGGGTACTTACCTCCCTCTCCAAATTACATGTGGCAGCTTGACCTGTTACTACAGTTTTCTGATAGGTTTTTAAAAAGTGTATTGATTTTTAGTTTACTCGCTTTTTTTCTTTTTGGATGGAAGTGATGACTTCTATGCTTTTCTTCATTTCAGAGCTGAAACAAGAGGTCCACAAACATATCTCTCTAGTCTCCCCACATCCAAGCCAGCTTATTATTAAAAGCATGTCTCTAATATTGTAAGTAAGCTCTCTTACTTCAAAGCTAAAACCTTTAAATTGTGTTAGTTTCAAATGCTACTTAAACAAATGACCACTTCGTAGAGGCACATCTATCCTTTGGGAGTCAAAAGTTCAAAATCATTGTCATGAGGCGAAAGTCAAGGTGTGGGCCAGGTTAGTGTCCTCTGGAGGCTCTGAGGCGAGACTCTTGTCTTTGCCTTTTCCAGCTTTTAGAGATCACCGCACTGTTCCTTGGCTCAAAGCCAATCTTCAGGTCTTTTCTTGACCCTGACCATTGTTCCTCTCTCTTATGAACTCCCTTTGGGATTTCACTGAACCCGCTTGGATAAACCAGGATGATCTCCTCAGCCACATCTTCAGAGCCCCTTTTGTTCTGTGTGGTAACACTGGCCCTGGGATCAGAACATGCATATCTTTTGGGAGGCCATTATTCAGTTTCTTGTTGCTATCAACACTTTTAAATTGTAGCATCTTTATTTTATATGTTTTTGTCAGAATTTTGAAAATTACCTGGTCTGGAATGAAAATCATTAGCCATGTAAGTAAGGGAACAATTATTCTCTAGAAAAAGAAATTAGATTTTTTTAAAAGGCAATAAAAACTACCTTTTGGAAACAGGTAGCTCCATTTCCTAAGAATGAAATGGAAGAGGCACAACAGCTAAGACAAAAAAAAAAAAAAAAAAAAAGATTGGACCATATTCCAAAGGAAAGTGTTTGCTAATCAAAATTATATTTTATATTACGTACCTATTTTTATTAAAATACATTTGACATGTAATATTGTGTACAACATGTTAATTTGAAACATTTATATATTGTAACTAGAGGCCCAGTGCATGAAATTTGTGCAGGGGAGGGAGGGAGGGATCCCTCAGCCCAGCCTGCACCCTCTCCAATCTGGGACCCCTCCGGTGATATCCAACTGCCAGCAGTAGGATATCCCTCTGGCAATCTGGGAGGGATCACTGGCTCCTAACTACTCACCTGCCTGCCTGATCACCCTTAGACAGTTTTCCTGCCTGTCTGATTGTTCCTACCACCTCTGTCTGCCTGTCCAATCATCCCTAACCACCTCTGCCTGCCTGCCCAATCACCCCTAACCACCTCTGCTTGCCTGCCCAATCACTCCTAACTGCTCTCCCCTGCCAGCCTGATTGCACCTAACTGCTCTCTGTCTGCCTGCCTGATTTTCCCTAACTGCCTCTGTCTCGGCCCCCTCCACTGTGGCTTTGCCTGGAAAGACATCCAGAAGACATCTGGTCTATCCCGTCTAATTAGCATATTACCCTTTTTTTTTTTTTTGGTAAAGATAAGATTGCATTGTAGTGATAATTAGTACCTTTATCACTTTATATAATTACCATTTCTGTTTAGTAGTTGGAATGATTAAGTTCTAGTTTCTTAACAAGTTTGATTATTATAATAAAATAATGTTATCTGCCCTGACCAGTTTGGCTCAGTGGATAAAGCATTGGCCTGTGGACTCAAGGGTCCCAGGTTCGATTCTGGTCAAGGGCATGTACCTTGGTTGCGGGCACATCCCCCCAGTGGGGAGTGTGCAGGAGGCAGCTGACTGATGTTTCTCTCTCATTAATGTTTCTGACTCTCTATCCCCCTCTCTTCCTCACTATAAAAAAATCAATAAAATATATTAAAAAAATAATGTTATCTATGTTCATTGTGTCACTCTATATATATCATGATTTCTTTATTAATTAATTTGTCAATGAACATTTACATTGCTTTCATTATTGTGAATAATGCTTCAGTCAACATGGAGATTAAAATATCTCTTCTTTCTTTACTTTGGGTATATATTCAAAAGAGGGATTGCTGGATCATATTGTAGTTCTATTTTTAAGTTTTGAGACACCACCGTACTGTTTCCCTTAAACATGGTACCAATTTACATTCTCATCAGTAGTGTAGAGTAGTTTTATTCCCATCTTCATCAACACTTGTTATTTTTTGTCTTTTTTATAATAGTCATGGTAACAGATGTGATGTGATATCTTACTATGGTTTCAATTTTTATTTCCCTGATGATCAGAGATGTTGAGCACATTTTCATGTTTATATTAAATAGGCATATATCAGATAGATACACGCTGTTAGACATAAGGTTCTGGAACTTATGCCACTTGTATATTTATATAAGCTTAAGGATAAGTAAATTCTAAATACATTAAGTGTATACAATAGGGAAAAATAGAACAAACAATGCAACACATTTGTATTGGGGGTGGGGAAGAGAAAAGAGAATGGAAAAATAATCAGAAAAGAAATCATCAGGAAGGAAGAAAAAATATAGGTGCAAAATTAGGGAAGAGATTAGGAGATACAAGGCAGTCACAAAGTGGTTAAAAAAGGTAGGAACTATGATTTCCCCCTGGATTTTGAGATTTAGGAGATGCTTGGTGACTCTGTCAAGAGAATCCAGTGAGATAGTGGACTGGAAGTCATATGGCAATGAAAACATGAGTGATTAGTAGTGAACAAGTAAAATTAAAGTCTCTATTTTATACTTAGAAGTTTCTATAAATCATCTCCTGAGTGACTCACTCTTTAATCTTACTCTACATGTGATTTTTAAAGTTTGGAATTTGTTTTAATTTTCACAAGCACTTTTATATTTAACTAGAGGCCCAAAACACAAAAATTCATGCAAGCTTAGGTCTTCCTTCCCCTGGCACTGGCACTGTTTTCCCTCTGGTACCCAGGACCTGGGCTGGCTTCCCTGAGGCTGCCCACAGGCACCTGGGACCTGGGCTGCTTCCCTCCAGCCCCAGCTTTGTCAGGAAAGACGTCTGGAATGACGTCTAGAAGATGTCCTCTCTAATTAGCATATCACCCTTTTATAGTAGAGGCCCAGTGTACATATTCGTGCACCAGTGGGGTCCCTCACCCTGGCCTGCGAGGATCAGTCCAAAATTGGCCCCATGCATGGATTCATCCAAGGCGTGTCTGGCCTATCTCGCCCAGTCCTGATCAGCTAGACCCCAGCAGCAAGCTAACCTACCTTTGGAGCATCTTCCCCGTGGTGGTCAGTGCATGTCATAACAACTGGTCAAATGGTTGAACGAATGGTTGGACACTTCGCATATTAGGCTTTTATTATATAGGATAAGGAAGGGGTATTTCATAAGCTCTAACTGTGTATTTATGATTATTATACTTTTATATTGTATTTTTTGTTAATCAAGCAGATTTTAAACCACCAATTATTTCTTGTTTTACATATAGAAAAAATCAGAACATTAATGGCAAAAAGTTACTACATTACCTCATCCCCGCCTGCCCCTAATGACCTTGGACTCAGATGCACTCTCTTCAGTGATGTGCTGGGGGCACAGGATCAAGCTTATGAGAACTGTTGTATGCTTCTCATTCAAACTTCTCACTCTATAACATCATGGCCATAGCTTGAAATCAACCGTGGTGTATTTACACAACAGAAGCTGACAGACAGAAAAACCATTGCTTTTCCCCTTCCTTCCTTCCTTCCTTCCTTCCTTCCTTCCTTCCTTCCTTCCTTCCTTCCTTCCTTCCTTCCTTCCTTCCTTTTTGAGTCACCTTACTAGTTTTACTTTCTTCTAACCACCCTGGAGTTTTGGTGTTTCTTGCTGTTATAGGCTTCCTCTCATATTAGCACCTTTGCATTTACTGTATTCTTCCTGGTCTGCTCTTCACTGAAATTTCACAAGGTTCATCTTTAAACTTTTAGGTCTTACCCATAAGCCTTCCCTATTTGTAATTTCAATGCACTGTGCCCTCTCCCCATCTCTCTTTCTCTCTCTCACACACACAATCCATAACACATTTTCCTTCATTATCTCTGTAGCATTTATGACCATCTAATATACTGAAATTTTTTATTGTGTGTATTGCTTTCTCTGATCCACCTAATATGTATTTATGTTGTTTTAAAAAATGTTCAATGCACAGTTCCCATAAAAGTACCACTCAGTAATTGCTTGTTAAATGAACGAACAGTGTTACTGACACATTTAAGTGTATTTAGCAAGATTTCTGATTTTTTGTTTTTATTTTGTTTACTGTTTATAAACAATACCAATAAGTTATTGTACTTTTACTCTAGTTATTTTTTTATTGTTATCACTTTGAAATACTCACAGAAAGATTTTAAAATCATAAAATAATCTGTGATCATGTAAGAAATTAGAATAGGCAAAAGGTTCTACGTATTCATTTAAATGATGATGTAATAACTCAAAATAAATTTAAGTCAAATAAATGTATAAATTTATACTTAATATTTTATGAAACGCATTCTCTATTCGCTTGCTGTTCTTCAGTGAGGCTGTGCAGTTTTATAAGCGATGTGGAACGGAGCCTGAGCCGTGACCGTGGGCTCATTGGTGCCCTTCCACGGAAAGCATCTGATGCTAGCAGTGATCAGTTTTACTATCATGCAAGTTCCCAGTGCATAGATTTAGAGCAGGTGGTTATTGTCATGAATTCATATAAAACAATTCCCTTGGAGAACTACATCAATCGCGAAACAAAACGTATTTCAAATGTACTTCTTTACTTGTATCCATTATCCTGAACTATATTACATTTTTTCCCCATGACCATGAATTAGAAACCAAAATTTACTTGAGAGCAATTTTCTGCTTGCTTCAGTAATAATGAATTGGAATCAGTGCCATTCAGTATTTGAATAAATTTTTGACGCTGCTGTGTAAGAAAAGTTTGTGTATACCTGGATTATCTTCTAAAATTTGGTACTGTTTAGATAGATAGAAAGACAAATATAGATAGATAGATAGATAGATAGATAGATAGATAGATAGATGATAGATAGATAGATAGATAGATAGATAGACAGATAGAACGAATGAACACTGGTTATAATATAAAAGCAGTAAATATACACAAGCTCTAAGACAAAGAGAAAAGAATGCAGTACTATAGAGTAAAAGAACCAATTTGATTCCATATTAAACTCACTATCCAAAGAGTCAATTGGGTCTCATTTTAATCTGTACTTTATTGATGTCATTCACAAGTAAAAATGAATACCTTAATATATGCATTTTAAGTTGAACGTTCTATTAAAAGTATTTAATTTTTTTATATCACCTTCAATTGCTCAGCTTTAGACCCTCATTTACCTGATCTACTCGGAGCCCGGTGCACAATATATTGTGCACTCAGGGGTCCCTCAGCCCAGCCTGTAACCACCCAGCGTGTGGCCTGCCACCCACCCATCATGCCCTGCCCACCCACACACAGCACTCGTCATCCGGCCCATTGGTGTACCCGCCTCCGGGGCTGCCGGCCTCCATCTTGGCTGGGTTAATTTGCATACAGCCACTGTGATTGGCTGCTAGGCGTGGCTTAGGCATTTTGTAGAAACAGTCAATTTCAATATTACCCTTTTATTAGATTAGATACTACATAACACTGTTATAATGATTGAAACACACACAGAGAGATATACACACCCCTAGTTTTATAGATTTATGACCAACTCCATTGTTTCCTCATAGTCTCTTAACAATGATAGTCAAAGTATTTACGAATTTCTTTCAAACTACTTTTACAAACTTATTCCTTTTCTCTCTCAATTTTCCACTCTTTCTTTCAGTCACACTAACAGATAAATGGCTCCTACCATTTTGTAAACCTAGTGTGCTTTTCACAACTCACAGTTCTGCAACTACTTCTTCCTGGAATCTTAATTCCTCTTTTCTCCACCCTTAAACCACACATCTTAAAAAAAAAAAAAAAATCCAACCCGATATCCGCTAGAAAGTTTTTTTTTCACTCTGACCCTCCCAAGAGTTGAATGGCCATATTGCTCCTTCCATGGAACTGTGTCTTATGGACAGAAACAGGAGTTCTGGGGAAAGCAGCTTCACAGAGTGATCTGATCATAAATTCCTAACTGGGCAGGTATTGGTGGGTAGTCATGCCCCAGAACTCTAACTTCTCCAGGGAAAGGTTTTAAACCAGCTCTGTCCATTGTTCTTTTGTATCCAGGTTAACACACCTTTGAAATAACAGAAGGAATACCCATCCAAGGGGGGCATTAACTCTCAAGGGAGCCCTGTAATCTTGTTAATGGTTTTCTAAGCCCTGCCTTGTTTTCTCCAATCTTCTTTACTTCCTTTTATTCAGGATTCAGGCTCTTGTATTTACCCCCGTAACAGGGTTTCTGGCGTTGTTTTCATTGTTAAATCGATCGTATACTTTTCTTTTTATTAAATCCCTGTGGTATTTTCAGTGTTATTTTGAGAAATTAGATTACCTAGTTGGGAAAAAAGCACAATATAATCTTGTTATTGAGGTTTTATTTTCTTTATATTTATTTTTCTAAGTAATTTTGGGACAACTACCCTATGTACAAATATGGAATTTGATTTTCTTAAATTCTTTTAATCCTATATTGTCAGCCCTTTTTCTCCAAAATCCAGACATCAAGTATTCTCTCTTCTAGTTGAGTAAACTTTTCTTAAATCAGATTTAGATCCTTCAACTTCCTCT
>PVJC01036922.1:0-19020 GCA_004026665.1 Murina feae | reverse complement strand
CTAATACTTAAAAATTGTATTCTCTCACTCAACAACTATTTATTTAGTGCCTACAATAGCCAGATACGTTATCCAAAGTTAGAGCTTATAGGGGAAATGCCTAAAGTCTGTATTACCAAACACGTTTCTAGAACTGGCATGAACTATTATTAGAAACATGGAATTTTAAAAGAGGAATCATTAGTTGAAATTCTGAAGGACACTCATTAAAAAATACTTTGCGCTGTTGATTATAAAAATACAAATTTCATTTTCCCAAAGAACCAAACAGAAGTAAAATAAGCAGATAGAAGACAACTTCCAAAAAATTCAAGAACATTTTATAAAATAATAATCATTATAAGGGGTAAAAAAATTAAAAAGGAGACATATGTACTACTCTTTGTAATATTTTTAAGCAATAAACCAAAATTTAAAAAATCATCATTAAATGCTTAAATAAAATTGAGTAAATTAATATGAAGAAATATTTTTAAGAAATAAAGACATTAAGATTTATTATGAATCTGAGAAATCTACCATTGAAATTTAAGAGGTTAACTGATATTCTTTCCCCAAAATTATATTTTTTTGGCACTGCCATAGTTAGATACCTGGTTATAGGGACCAAGATATTGCTATTTCTTATGATAACAAAACAGAAGTTTTCTTTTCAAAATACTTTCACAAAAATTATTGTATTAAATAGTTGGCCGTGGTTTGTTAAGTAAACAGGCAATTTTGTGCCATTTCCAGAAATTGACAAAACACAGAACTGTCAAGAACATGCTCTGGTATGTTTACAGAACAATTAAAAATACTTGGGAATTTTCAACTGAGTTATTAAATTATAAAACAGAAAATATTTTATAGAAATTATTATCAAATACATTTAGTGTATATATTCTTAAATAATTATGCTGTAATTTAAATTTCTTTATTCCAAATAGTAACTTTGAAATAATTACATATAATAGATTTTTTTTAAAAAGATATCCCCCACATGTGTTTGAAAATTTTATGAAGCATTTTATGTAGAATGATTATAGGAAATTTGGGATATAAACCCTTAAATCATTATGTTTATACTTATTTTCTGTCTTCCTTCTGGGAAATGTTAGTAAATTGTATGCACTACTCTATGTGAAAAGTCATTAATGTGTGTAATTATGTAAGAATTATTTAATATTTCTTATATATTATCCACTTGCATTTTGTTATCTCATTTTTAAGGTAATTACTACATTTTTTATAAACCATCAGTAGCTTAAAAATATTTTTTTGTTGGTGATGGAGAAAATAAATGTAGAAACACATAAGTGAAAAATTTAAATCCACTTCTAATATTAAACTAATGAATGAATGTCTTTTCTTGTTGACCTGTATCAGAATTTAGCCCATTAGCACTTAATTGGCCAAAGAAGAAGCTTTGCTATGAGCTCTAGCAATGTGTGCAGAAGACTAACACCCTTACACTATAATATTGCATAGTGACCACTTTAGCATAATATTGCTAAAGTGACCAAAAAAAGATCTTAGGGAATCTTAAATATAAGAAAGTAAATGGTTATCCCTGGATGAAGTATTTCTATATTTTCCTAACTAAAACAGAGCATGGGTGCTTACAGGCTGAGGACATCTTTGGACCAATGGGTCCAAAGTATTGGCAACTCAAATAATTCAGTGCCCCACAAGTTTACAGGAAAAGAGTTTTATAAAGAAGCCAATGCTTTTAAAAAAGTGACACTTTCTGGTTTGATATTTTTGATATATGTTACCTTTATATATTTATTATATTATATCTATTGTATTATATAATGTATAATGTATTTTTAAGAAAAATGATTCCTCTATGATTTTGAAATTAAGGCTCATATCCATATGGCACTTTTCAGCTTGTCAACGCTCATTTTCACTTATTATAACAGTAAAGAGTAATTTAACTTAAAGCAACATTACTGTATGCATACTTACTAGAAACAACTTAATAAGATGATATATAAAAATAATGAGTACATCCTACAACCCAATTTAAAGTTTAAAAATTAGATAAATGTTTGCTAGATCAAAATATTTCAATATATAAGAAGTGGGCATTTTTTTTTCATTAGACACTGGTATCTGGATATTTCTGACACATCTTAATTGCACTTAAATTATATTCAATTTAGTAGCATGACCTCAAGGTTACTCTTTGTACCTTGAGGTAAGAGAGGATTTATTCTGTCTTTAAACATTTTATCTTATCTATTATGTTCATACAGATAAATTTTAGAGAATCTACCAAAATAAATAGTTCTAGTCATGTTTTATATTTGTCTACTGCTATATTCCCATAGTTCATTACAGATTTTTTATCTCAAAATGATATCATTGTATATATATTTACTGAGGGAAAGAGCACACTGACTTCCTTAATGAAAATGATTTTACTAAGACATACACATAGCATTTATAATAATTTGTAAAATATAAAAATAATACCCTCTTAACCATTCCCTTACAATTTTAGCTTATATCTTGGAACAGATGACTATACATGGAAAACATTTTTATTTTTTTCTAGGATATAAATTATCCTTATAATCAAATAGCATATGTTCAAACTTGTTTCCTTAAGTTATCATTATTAGTATTAAAGCCAAGTGAGATTCCAGAGAGAACTAAAAAATGATGAGTTTTTCAAAGCTGTGCTTCATGTACCAGAATGCTGAAGACCACTTTAACTACGTAAGGTGAAGCTGAATGTGGAGGGTGGAAAGAATTGGGCAGCCACGGATGCAACTCATATTTCAGAGCATCACACCTTAACATCTTTGTTCTTTTTGTAAAGGGGACTCTGGGAATATGATCTAAGGTCTTTTTTATGCTCTATAGCTGTTTTCTCAAGTCAGAAGTTGGCCCATGAACATATGGGTTATCTCTCAACAGACCAAAAGGCCCCCTGAGGACATACAAAGCTTGATTAATGGGTCTGTACACAGATACATATGCATTAGAGTCTAAGTAAGACAAAGCGTTATATTGGCCGCTTCTATACGTTTTCTGAACTCTATCAATTTTGAACAGTGATCTTGATTCATATCTAGCACTAAATCATGCTTTACTTTGCATCTGAGGTCTCACACTGCCTGATACTTGTTTAAATCTATGTACCTACGCTATAGCTAGCATCCACAATGGAAAGTAATGTTTTTAGAAGACAATGTGCTTTCAAAAGCATTTAGTAATGAATTAATTTTATTCATTCAACGAATATTGTATGAGTACTTTATTGCATTCATGACAAGATTCTAGGCACTGGAGAAAGAGTGTTGAACAAAGCAGACTAAAGTTCATTTTTGTAAGAGAACACTTTAGAGTTAGACTTAATCTGATATACAACTTTTATGATCTTATATGAATATTAAATTTACTAGCTAGCTCTTTATAAAAATTAGATATAAGCACTCATAACACATTAGTCAGATTAATTATTTTTATTTTATTCTTTTAATCTTTTGTCCCTATAAAACTAATTTAAGTGTATATCTCATACATATCTTTCTACAGAATTAGTTAAGATAATCATTATATCTCTTGACACAAAAGACATATCACTATGGCCCCCCAAATACTGTGGTCTCATTGGTTTTTCTTGTATTATTTTTACAGTTTTCCTTCTCATAACTTTTAATTGCTTTTGTTATACACTGGGTCTATTCTCTATATAACTTAGAAGAGACTATTTATTTCTCATTCTATTCTCCTGTATCTTTTAAAATGTTTATATTTTCAAAAACTCCTCCAGAAGTGGGCAAAAAGTATACATATATGTATATTTTTTCATCACACCATTTCTCCCTATATTCTTATTGCTAGATATTTATGTTGCTTTCAAATGTTTACTACCAAAGAAGAGATTCCTATAAATAGTTTTGCTGTGAGGAAGCACAATTTATATTTTGATAGATATTGTCACATTCTTTCTGATATGTTTCTTCACAACAGATAGTGTAAGGAGAGAAAATGCTAGATCTTTTTGGTCTATTTGATTTTTATCAATATACAATATCCCTCTTTATTCTGATTAGTGCCTTTTCATATTTCAATATTCAATATTTCCATATTTGACTACTATCACACTTGTCGGCTACAGCCTTTTCATAGTTTATTTTCAGCCCCTTAATGTAATTTTATTTTAAGCCTATGTCACATATAGAGCTAGATTTTAAAAATCCCATCTGATCCTCTTTCAATCAGAAATTAAATCCATTGACATTTATTACATATATTAAAATGTTAAATTTATTTCTTCCATCTTATACTAAGGTCTCTCTTCAATATTTTCTCGCTATTTCTATTTCCCCCCTCTTTCCTAAATTTCTTGGATTACCAGGAATTTTCAGTTATTTTTGTTCTCCAGATATCCTACTTCAAATATTTGTGTTGTACACTAATTTTGTTACACTTACTTACACGCATTCTTTAAGCTACCATTTCTTTTAGTGAATGTTTCACAAACCAAGGTAAGGGTTTGGGTACGCTATCACTTGTTCACTGCCTTGACACATACGTCATTTACTTCCAAACTGCGATATAAGAACACTGGGCTTCAAGAATTTAGGCTTAACTGTTCATTGTATTAATTCCTTTGTTGATATTTTTCTTGGAATTGTTTCTAATTTTGTTCAAGGATATGCTTCAGGGGAGAAGGGGTCTAAAATTGATTTATTTTGCCCTGACACTAGGATGTTAGCTTGGCTAGGCCTAGAATTTAAGATTTATTTTTTTTTCTCACTGAACTTTGAAGATAACGTATACTGAATCCCAGAATTCAGTATTGCCTATAAGGTGTTTTCTTTTTCTTTTTATCTTTAGAGTTCTGAACTTTCACCAGCATGCGCCTGGACTTTGGTCTTTTCCATCCCACTTGCTTGGTACTCTTTTTCCCTTTTAACACAAGGACCAGTGTGTCAGCTGAGCACCCTGAATGAGTTTCCCCCTGAGTCACTTTTCCCTTGTCCTGTCTGTGGTGGGTGTTCTGAGTTACTGCAAGCTGCACTTCACTTTCATCTCAGGGGTCCCGGGTTCGATTCCAGTCAAGGGCATGTACCTTGGTTGCAGGCACATACCCAGTAGGGAGTGTGCAGGAGGCAGCTGATCCAATGTTTCTAACTCTCTATCCCTCTCCCTTCCTCTCTGTAAGAAATCAATAAAATATATTTTAAAAATAAATAAATAAATACTATCTCTGAGAAACGGAACTCTTGATTTCTGATTATTAAAGGGCATGTGCTAAACCTATTATGTTCCATTTCATTCTCTAAACAATTCTCTTTCCTATTTACAGAAACCTTTCAAAACACTAATCTGGAATTCCTCTCTTCCCAGGCACCCTGCCTTCAAGCCTCCTTGAATGGAACTGCTCTCTTGAAAGTCATTAGAAACTGCCACATTTACCTCGAGTCCTTCAGCATTTGACCCCCCATCCCAAAGCTTTTTCTAAACTGCTCATGCCCTTGGCTTCCAACGCTGCTGATTTGCTTTTCTCCCTCCTCCTCGCTGCTTCTCTGTCTCCTTCACTGCCTTGGATTTTTCATTCTTCAAATGTGAATTTTGCCTCAGATTCTGACTCAACATCTTCTCCCTCAGAAATCCCATCCTTTCCTATAGCAAACAGTGTCTCGCTTCCACAGTCCGATGTGCAACTTCCAAAAAACGACCCTGCAGTGCCACCTGCTTATTTTGATGCCAAACTCAGCATTTATGAAAGCAAGTGAATCATTTCCTTTACGAGAGGTGCTCCCAGCTATGCATTTCAAATTTATTTTTAATATACATACGCTGCTCAATATAGTTTGTGAATGAATAAATTGCAAAATAAAAGCTGACCAGATATAATGCAGAAAACTGTCTTAGGTTTACCAAATTATCTGGCTGGTCCAGTTTGGTTATGTAAAGATAGGATGTATGGCTTGATCTGGAAAAATGAATAACGTATTCACAGGTTCATAATTTGAAATTTACTGAGGTTGCCATGGAGGGAAGTGGAGGCTTACTGGGGACAAACAGAGAAAGGAAGTGAGGTAAAGAGATCTTAGGGAAGAAATAAAGAGAGAGGTGTCCATTTAATGGTGGGAGGATATCCCTAACCGGTTTGGCTCAGTGGATAGAGGGTCAGTCCGCAGACTAATAGGTCCCAGGTTCGATTCCAGTCAAGGGCATGTACCTTGGTTGTGGGCACATCTCCAGGAGGGGGTGTGCAGGAGGCAGCTGATTGGTTCCTAACTCTCTCTCTCCCATCCTCTCTGTAAAAAGTCAATAAAATATATTTAAAATAAACAAACAAACAGATAAACAAATATCAGGAGGACAACAACAGAGAAGAAAACTAAGAAATTTGGGTGTAAGGAATGTCAAAAGCAATTTTAATAACAGTGATATTCAAGCATAAATGTATGTGCTATGCTGGGGTGAAATGTAACACCTCTCTACCAGAGCCACTGATGGAGAGGTATTAGAGATACTGACAGAAGGTGACTAAAGAAAAGGAATACTGATTTCAAGTGACAGAACAAAAAGAATACCCTCAGATGCAAAATACAAAGCAATGGTTGATATTATAGCTCAGATACATGTAAGAGTGGACAGGAAGCCCAGCCAGTGTTGCTCAGTGGTTGAGCATCGACGTATGAACCAGGAGGTCAGGGTTAGATTCCCGATCAGGGCATATGCTGGGCTGGGGCTCAATCCCTGGTGAGGGTTGTGCAGGAGGCAGCCAGTCGATGATTCTCTCTCATCACTGATGTTTCTGTCCCTCCCTCTCCTTTCCTCTCTGAAATCAATGAAAATATATTTAAAAAAAAGAGTGGACAGGAACATATGTAAAGAGTATATGTAACCCCTCTCTTAAAGAATCCTTAGGAATATCAGGAAGATATTAAATTTCTAGTTCTCAATTATGTGGCAGTTCAAGCCAAGTGTTTGTTTAAAAATTATACTGAAGGAAACGCAGTCCTCTGAAGGCTGGCGAACTCAGGAGCATACTGATGACCACTCTAGGGTAACCAGCAGACATTCTCATACTGGTATGTGGGTAGCTCACATTTGTAATGTCTACTACACGTGGTTTGTAACCTGATTTTTTCCTTTCTTAACCATGTGTGAACCCTAACATTATCTAGCAAAGAGTCCAAGATTCATTAGTCATCATCATGGGTTTCTACAGAGCTGGTGGTGGCCAAGGATAGGCAACGGGGTTAAGGATGGCAGCTCTTACATGCTAAGGCCTTCCCTATTTCAGTTCAGAATTTTTCTTCCTCCCTCATCCCAAACTTTACAGGGGACACTAGCTCTGACTACCCAATTACAGTGAATTTTTTCACCAAGATCAAAGTGGGAGACACAATTACGGTTTTGCTTCTTTGAAGGGAAAATGTCTTTTTTTGTGCTGTAGTTTTTATTTTTACTTTTTTATGTTTTACCTGATAGTTTCCAATTAATTAAATCAGTGCGTCCATATATTATTATTTTGCCAGAAGTTTGTCACAGTGTATCTTCCTAGCTGAGGTATGCCTCATTTTACAAGTTATTTTAAAATGGATATACTGTTGTTTTTCTGATGAACAAAGTTTTATGAGTCCACATTGGGCAAAAGCTGTACTAAATTTCATTGTTAACTTAGCATTTTTTAAAGCATAGAATTTAGAACTTTTCGACTACTTAGCATTTACTTGTGGTCATCTTTTGAAAGAAAAATATTCATAAAGTAAAATATATGGAAAGAAGAGTGCTCTGCATAGTAAAACAGCAACAACTGGAGTGAGAACCGTGTAAAACATTATAGTTTAATGTCAGGCTGATCTTGGAGATAAAATTTTGAGTGCTCAATGGATAAGGCATGTCTAGGAGAAAAGTTTAAGTAAATTTAAATAATCAAATTTCAATATAGAATTATAAGTGCCATAGAAATATATCATTATTAGAATAAAAAATTGAGAATATTTAGCTTAGGAAAAAAACAACAACACCAGGAAGAAATGGTAACTTTCTTGGACTGTCTGAAAACTTGTCATGTAGCAGAAGGATTACGAGAAAATTAACTGTTATTAAATAAGAAAGAAAGAATTAGGGGGAAAGAGGTCAACTCCATAAGAAGAATGTTCAAACAATTTGGGGCACATAAAAAGGAAGGAGTGCCCGTATGAAGTACCAAGCTTCATGTCATTGGAAGTGCTGTATGAATGATGAATTCTATAGATGTAATTCCTACAGGCATTTACTTTGATTCCTAGAATCTGTGGTTCTTGTCTTTCCCCCAAACCTATTTTCTATCAATTTCCAACTCTTAACATCTCTATCCAAAACATTTTCCAAATCTGTCAACATCCCTCATCTCTACCACTAACATCCTAGTCTAAAGCCCACTAGCCTGTAACACTTGATCTACTGCAATAGCTTCCTGACTGTCCATGCTACTGCACCCCCAACCCTGCCACCACTTCTCCTGCTTATAGTCTATTCTTCACACAGCAGACAAATAATTTAAATGGTAAAACAAGTTATGCAAGTACCTTTTTAAATGTCCTTTTATGCTCTTCAAGTCTTAGAATAAGATCCAAGGTCCTTACCCTGACTCTTAGTAAGAGCCCTATATAATCTGCCCCAGCCTGCATCTCTATGATCACCTCATACACTCCCTATTTATTACCCACTGTGTCCCAACCACACTGGCCTTCTTTTAGTTCTTCAAACATACATAGTTCATTTCTCCTTTGCATTAATTGATTTCTTTAACCGGAAACTCTTCTGATCTTTGCATAGCTGATTCATTCTTATAATTTTCATTTAAGCTAAAATTTCACCTCCTTTAAGAATATCTTCCTAACCGTCAAACACAAAGTACCTACACAGTCATTTTCTAGACTTGATTTTAATTATCTGTGCAGAACTTATCAATATCTGTCTATTTTATTTGTTTAAGAACTATATCAACCTACTGAATTGTGAGTTTCATAAGAATAGGAGTCTTGACTATCTTGTCCATTACTGTATCTTGTGCCTTGTAAATGACTAAAAAGTATTTTAGAACAGAAAGAGAAAAACAAAGAGAGAGGAAGTGGAAAAATAATTATTATTAGTGAATAAAATCATCATCTTAATCTTTTTCACTGCATCATGGTGATTTCCTCAGGTCTATCTTCCAATTCACAAATATATATTTGACAGTGTCCAAATCAGTACTTAACATATCTTCTGAACTTTTAATTTCAGTGACTGTATGTTTTACTTTTGGTAGTTCTACTTTCCCAAAACCAATTTTTCTTCCATGTTTGCTCTATATTTATTCCTATCCCTTTTTAAAAAGTCACTTTAAACATACCGGTATATTTTTATGGCTTATTTAAGGATATTTTTTTCTGGTTCTTAGTGTGCTCCTTGTATTTTATATAAATTCACACCACGCACCCACATAGTATGTGATAGCATATATATTTTTTGGGGGAAGGGTGCCTTTTCCCCTCAACCTAAGCTCCTGAAAGAAGGCAAGCTTCATTCTCACTGTTTCCCATGGCCATCATGGCTATTGAATGAAATCTCTCCAGATTGTCTTTGGCAGAAAGGGCAGTATTTTGGTACCTGGGATTAATTTTAGTTCCCCAACCCACATAGGCTAAGGACACACTTCTCTCCATAAAGCAGCAAGGAATTCCTAATTTTTAGCCATTTAGAGATTTTTAACTATGCAAAGCATTTAAAAGCCACCAGCTTACCCTTAATATTTTGCCTTTTTATTCTTACTGTTGTATTTTATGGACACTTATACATTTCCCTTTCTTTTCAATTTAGCTAATTTTTGCTGTCTTTACATTTTATCCAACATTTCCACAAGTTTTCCATCCCCCTCAGCTCATTTTGCTGTGTTAGAATTATTTTCAATGAGTTAGACTCTATATTTAAATGCTATTCTCCTCATGAGTTTGGTTCTATTGCTAGTCCCATTTTAGATATGGAGTGGTAAGGTTTCAAGTGATTATGTTGCTTGCCCATCATTATACAGCTAAGATATATTGGGTCTGAGACTCAAAAATCACATCTAATTAATGCTCAAGCCATGCTCTCAACTACAAGGTCATAGAGTTAACTGGACCACTAGAGTCCCTTTCAACTTTAAAATTAATTTTATATTCCTGCACTTTGCATGATATACTCCCCTAAATTAAAATAAATGTTAATCATGTTGGAATATAGAATCAGGCTAATGTTTGCTCAGTTTTATCATCTCAGCTGCAGGTATCTTCCAACTGTTTTGTAGGTTTTTCCTTGATACTTCATAGGAAGGGAAAAAAATGCTAAATTAAGAGTCTCACAATGTGAATTGCTATTAAGTTGCCCTCCAAAAGAGTTATTTACATGAGGTTGGAGATAATGAAAATATTTTAATGGTGAGTAATGTATCACACTGCTTCTTCCCTAATGCTTCACCCTTGGCAACAAATGCCTTTTTAATTTTTCCTTCTACCGAAATCTCCTTTACTGAGCATAAATAAGAAATGCATTTCTATTTTCAATGAAGCATTGAAAAATGTAAGTCCCTGTTGACATTTGATTGATTCTCGAAGAGTCCCATTAAAAAAATCATAGAAATTTATACATTCAATCCTTAAGTTACTGAGACTGAAAAGGCATTAATTTTTGTGTCCTCTATAGACTGTACAGGTTTCTGGCTCCAATCAAATTTTCACAACAGTACTCAATTCTTCTTAGTTAATGGCTGAGAAAGAACTAAACTCCTTTTCCAGACAAGCAATCTGTTAATTATTCATAAAGGTCATAACTGAATCACACAAGAACTTAATTTTTCTATGTAACAGTGCTCCATGTTCTTCTCAAACCCTATGGTTTCTGAGAACCAGAATTTCCCACTACCTCAAAACACTAGATTGACCTCAAAAACAAGTCTGGAAAAAACAGCCTCCCACACATTAAAAAAAAAAAAAAAAGAAACATGAAAACCACCAAATGATGTTTGACATTTAAGAATGACCTTTGTGGAGTAAATAAGTCATTTTCCAAAAGCCAACATTCAAACTTTCCCAGAAACACATTTGCAAATGAAAAGACATCGCTAGCTAAAAAAGTAATTACTAGGCATAAACCTTTTAACGTGCACACACACACACACACAAACACACCACTAAAAGTAGTGAAGTTAAACGCCAAGATTAAGTCAAAATGTCCCATCAATTCTCATCACTTGTGCAATACTGCTGAATCAGTTTTGATAACTCAACTGAAAGAATATTTTCTTTTTAATTGTTAAACCTCCTTCTTGCAGCCTCTTCTAAAGAGGAAGAGCATCTTAGGCTGGTATCCAGCGCGTCTCACAATTCAGTGTCTTGCATATTTAAAGGAGGTTCATGGTTTGCTTTCTTGACCTCAGGCTTTGCCCTCCAAATCACATAACTGATTTATAAAAGGCAATTTCTAGGCTTTAAGCAGCAGAATGGTTATAACCATTTAAGTCCCACCCTGAGATCAACCAGTGAGAAATCTCAACAAATCCATTCACAAAGTTACCGTGAAATAAACATATGAAATTACACTCAGTCTTTTTTTATTTTTATTTTTTTTCACTTAAGATTTCTTTAGCATCTACTATGTCACTATGATTTGGTAGAAAGGTTGAACTTTTTATTTCACTAGTATTCCTATGAAATAAAAATTCTTACTCCCTCACCAAATGTAGAGACGAGGAAGTAGAGGATAATGTAGTAGTATCCAGTTACACGATAAAGAGCTGAGATTCAAAGTTAAGTATGTCTGTTTTCGAGACCCAAATTCTTTGTTCTACGATACTAAAAGTAAACTCACAAAGGCAAGGTATTCTTACCACATATAAAAGCAATTCAAGTTCATTCTAGAAAATAAAGCTTTCAGAAATAAATATATTATGTGTCTCCCTACTCCCCTACCAAAATATTCTTACTATCATTATCTTCCAAATTTTGGACTCTCTTGTTTCGGGGGAGGCATATATAATAAGAAGGTACTAAGGTTTTTTTTGAGAACTTCTATGAGGGGTTAATAGTGGAAAGATTTCACTGTTGAGAACAACTTTACTGAATTAAAATTTCCATTTTCCCCTAGGGACACAGAGCAGCTTTTACCATTGAAAGCCATCCCAAGGGAAGAGTATTGACAGGGTTTCTTCCAAAAGAAGAAAAATAGGAGGCCCAGAGGGGTCACTGGTGAATGTAGAAGAGACTGAAACATTTAGTAGTTGGACATTTACTTAATTCACCAGGTTTGCTTCCCAGCTTGGGTACTGTCAGATAAAGAGGAAAAAGAACCTGTGGGAGATCCTTCCGTCAGACCTTGCCAGCTAAAATACGGAAGTGGATTATATTTCTGCAGATGAAGGAAAGAGATGAGGATTTGGATACCTTCAGGATTCAATTTCTTTTTTTTTTTTAAAGGATAGAAATGACTGACTCAGTGTCCAGGAAATCACAACATGGATTACTTAGGAGAAGTTTATGACTTTAATTTGAGTTGAAGCTGAGAGTGTAATTTTGTTGTTGTTGTTATTTTTTGTTTCCACTGATTTTTAGAAATAGTGGAAGAAAAGGGGAGAGACGGAGAGAGAAAC
This sequence comes from Murina feae, assembly GCA_004026665.1. Lineage (NCBI taxonomy): Eukaryota > Metazoa > Chordata > Mammalia > Chiroptera > Vespertilionidae > Murina > Murina feae. Next base: position 6,407 of record PVJC01036922.1, on the reverse strand, counting down.
ATTGATCTGAGAGAGACACATCGATTGGTTGCGTCCTGTACGCAGTCCTGCCAGGGACCCAGCTTGCAACTGAAGCATGTGCCCTTGCCCGGAATCAAATCTGGGACCCTTCACTCCGCAGGCCAGCACTCTATCCACTCAACCAAACTGGCTAGGGATAGAGTGTAACTTCTTAATAGAAATGTTAGCAGAAGGACTAGGAATGTCAATAAGAGGACACAGGCTTATTGACTCTTTAGTGTGATGGAGGTAGAGTGAGGACTGCAAAGCGAATAAAGATTATGGGCTGCTTTGGGGAAGGCCCACGTTGGGGCTGTAAAAGGAAAGCAGAACTTTGAAGTAAGAGGAAGAGAAATAGTGAAAATAGACAAAAAGCTAAGAGAGAATTTCAAGAGAGAGTTTCACAAGTAAAGACAGCCACTTTCAATTAACAAAAAGAAATCTCTTGGGATTTTGGAAGGTTAATAGATTTGGAAATTAGTGATAATGGTGACCCTCAAGAAAAAAATTCCAAAAATATGAAAGAAGATATTGATGAGAAACAGAAAAGGCTTAGAATCCATTATTGATAAGGCCAATGTATGTGGAGATGCTAATGAAACCAATGAAGACATAAAAATGCATGTACAAATTAAAAGGCCACCCAGTCCGTGTGGCTCAGTGGTTGAGCATCGATCTATAAGCCAGGAGGTCACAGTTCCATTCCCAGTGAGGGCACATGCCTCGGATGTAGGCTTGATCCCCAGGGTGGGATGTGAAGAAGGCAACCGATCAATGATTCTCTCTCATCATTGATGTTTCTATCTCTCTCTCCCTCTCCCTTCCTCTCTGAAATTAATAAAATATATTTAAAAAATCAAAAGGCCAACAAATAACTACATCATTTATTGATTTTAATGGTAAAGGTAATACCATACATATAAATATTAATATTCCTTTGAAATCATTAATATTCAGAAAAAAATAGCAAAAGTAATTCATGAAGCACAAGAAATATTTAATTGTCCAATAAACAAAGAAGACAGGAAATGTTGTTAAAAAGGACCAGGTGTTGCTAATAAGCATCAGGTTTATAGAGACTGGGGAAGGGTTGACTTTTAAACTTTACAACAAAGTTATTTCCTGATACAGACAAAATGTTATAGCACTTGAAAAAGATAAAAAGGTACCAAATTTGTCCAATAAAATGAGAGTGACATGCATAGAAAAATATAATTAAAATGAAAATCATAAGCAAAATAATGTATGAAAAAAATCCCAAATAAAATACTAGGTTGAAGTTAGCAGTGCATGAGAGGAAAAATTTCTCACAACTAAGTAGGGTCCAGTCACAAGAATAAATAAGTATAAATATGGGGAAACCTCTGATAAAAATATAATTTAAATGGATTTAGAAAACTTTGAAATTCATCAAGTATTCTGAATTAAAATTCTTTTAAAACTAGGAATCCTTAATATGATTATAAAAAAAACAATAAAAACAGTCTCAAATCAATAGCCATATACTACACACTAATGAAATTCTAGAGATATTATCATAAGTGAAAAGTACAAAACAAGGATGCTCAATGATTATTTAACACTGGTTTGGAAGTAAATTCAAATTAGAGTCAAAGTATTTATAAAACAAACAATGAAAAAAGAAAAAAGTTGTCTCTGTTTGCAGACAACAGAATTATTTTTACCTACAAAAACCAATTTTAAAACTGGTAGAATTAATGAGAGCATTATGTCTGAATTTTAAGAAAATACTCAAATGAATAACTTTACTATATAAGCAACAGTAACTTATAAATAATTTCTTAAAATTCCTAAAGCAAAATGTAAAACAAGCAACAAATTGAACAATAAACACGCAAAAGCTATATGAAGCAAACAAAAAATGATAGAATTATCGTGCGTCAGACACTATGCTTCACAATAAGGTTTTATTTATTTCTCACAATTATCCTATTACATATGTACTATGTTCTTCAGAAGATTAGAAAAATAAAAATCCCACAGTTAAGTGGCAAGAGGAAGAGGAAAAGGATGAAGGAAAAAAGAAAAAGAGGAGAAAGTGGTGATTATACAGGCAAATATTCACAGACTAGAGGCCTACTACATGAACTTCATGCACGATGGGGTGTGGGGGGTGTCCCTCAGTCCAGTTTGCACCCTCTCACAATCTGGGACCATTGGCTCATAACTTCTAACCTGCCTGTCTGTCTGACTGACCCTAACCATTCATCTGCCTGTCTCATGGCCCCTAACTGCCTCTGCCTGCCTGCCTGCCTGATTGCCCCTAACACTCTGCATGCCTGCCTGATGCCCCTAACTGCTTGCCTGCTTGCCCGATCACCCCTAACGGCCTTTGTCTCGGTCCCTGCTGCAGCTTCCTCCAGAAGAATGTCCGGAAGGTCATTTGGTTGTCTGGTCTAATTAGCATATTAAGCTTTTATTATAGACTAGGGGCCTGGTACACAAAATTTGTGTACAGGTGGTATTCCTCAGTCCAGCCTGCCCCCTCTCCATACTGGAAGCCCTCAGGGTGTGTCTTACTGACAGCTTAGGCCCTTTTCCTGCTCCCCTTGAGGAGTGGGCCTAAGCTGCAGTATGGCCTCCCTTTGTGGGAGGCAACCAGGCTAATCACAGGAAGCCACCAGCCCCATTATCCTGCTGCTGCAGGCACTGCCAGTCACCACAGCCACCAAAGTGTTTTCATCAACACAGACTCCAGTACTTTCACCATGAAAAAAATCACAACTTTCTTTAGGCATTTTCAAGATGTGTCTTTCATAGGATATGACATTTCTTTCTTTTCTTTAGCCTCACCTGAGGATATGTTTCCATTGATTTTTAGAGAACGTGGAAGAGAATGGAAAAACAGAGAGAAACAGCAAAGTGAGAGGAACACTTTGGTTGCCTCCTGCATATGCCCTGACCTGGGCCCTGGCCAGGGAGGAGCCTGCAACCTAGGTACATGCCCTTGGTCACAATGAATCCAGGCCCTGCAGTCAGCAGGCTGAGGCATTATGCACTGGGCCAAACAGGCTAGGGCAGGATATGACATTTCCTAGCCCTCCAGCAGTAGACCTTCATTTTTTTTCTCCAGGAATGTGGTGGAAAAACCCTAGATTGCCTTTAGGAATTCTTATTACCCAAGTTACTAAGAATATTACCAGTGGCATACAGGGAGCTTAGCCAATGAGCAGTAAGAAAAGGTGTTTCCTCTGTAGTTCACTCTGATCACTGGCTCCACCCCTGCCCAGCCCTATAACCTCTGGCCGAGGATGCAAGCCTGGGCAGGGGACCCCCAGACCCCTGTGATCACTGGTTCTGCCCCTGCTCAGGCCTGCAGTCTCTGGCTGAGGCTGCAGACCTGGGCAGAAGACCGCCAAGCCCCTCTGATCGCTGGCTTCATAGAGCCCAGGCCTCTGCAATCACTGGCTCTGATCCTGACCCCTGTGATCATGGGCTCTGCCCCTGCCCCACTGGCAGCCTCTGGCCAAGGCTGCAGGCCTGGGCAAGAGACCCCCAGGCCCCTGCAATCGCCAGTTCCACCCCTGCCCCCCTACAGTCTCTGGCCAAGACTACAGGCCTGGGCAGGAGACCCCCAGGCCCCTGCCATTGCCACCTGCACCGATTGCCAGACCCCTGTGATCTCTGGCCTTGCCCCTGCCAGGCCTGAGTCCTGTGGCCCAGGCCCTATGCCTGGGTAGGGCACCTCATAACCCTCCAATCACTGGCTCCATCCTTGCTCATGCCTGAGGCCTCTGGAGAAGGCCTCTGGCCCTGGTTGGGGACCCCCAGCCTCCTCTGATTGCCTGTTCTGCTCCTCAGGTCCCTCACCTCCCCTGCCACCTGCCTGGCTAACAGGCCTGACCACTTCAGTGGCGGGGCTGAGCCGGACTGGGCGCTGCCATCTTTTGATTATGGGCACGGCCATTTTTGTGATGGAGTGATGCTTAATTTGCATATTACTCTTTTATTAGCTAGGATGTCATAGATTTGACTATGGAAGATTTTCTGTACAAAATAAAATGTTCTTTATCAGAATGATCATAAATATAATCTAAGGTTTAACAACAAATCAGGGAAGATATCTGCTACAATCTTACTTGAATATATAATTCTGACAAAATAATAACAACTAATAAATATGCTCACTCCACTATCAACCCAAATAAGATAAATTACAATAACTATTTTAATCTATTAGATTGGCAAAAGTTAAAAGTTAGATAATACTTTCAAAACCATCATAAAATACGTACTCAAGGAATTCTCTGTCTTTAGAAACTTGGCAATTTTTACTCTCTTGAATGTATTTGATTATACATGGTAGAGACATGGTCAAACATTTACGAACAAATGTTTTTTGCAGAATCAGCTGAAACAGCAAACAATTGCAAACTAAGGGACAACTAGTAAATAATATAACTAATGAAACATTTGAAAACCATTTTTTAAAAGAAATTTTAATGGCAAAGGAAAATGTTTTGCTACATTTATAAGCACATTTTTAAGGAGTCCATAGTACATTGATCTCTGTGAGCTTTATGAAAAAAAACTGTCTTTATAATTCATTTCCTTTTGCAGATTACCCACAATGATTATATGTGGTTTTCAAAAAATAGAAAACTTAAGAAATTGATGTCTCTAAGAAAATTCATGTATTTAGGGAGAGTAGGTGGCAAAAACAAACAAACACAGAAACAGTCCTCAAGTTAATAAGTTAATACATTCTATACCTGTGGGGACAAAAAGGAGAAAATTGGGACAACTAGAAGGCAGACTAGAGTTTAACTATTTGGGAAACTTTTTAACCTAATTTGCAAAGCTCATTTACAGTTTGAAGACAAAGAACTGCTGTGAAGCAAGGAGACACAGGGATGCTCACCGTTTCTGCTTAGTGCTGTGGAATGAGGCTGAGGATGGAGGTCATGGACCAGCCTGCAGCAGGTCGTCTTTGAAGTGGGACACCTGCAATTGTCTGCTTGGTCAACCAAGCGGAAAGGGAAGCCTGCTAGAGTTGTAACTGCTATTGTGATTAAAAAGGATCACAGCATATTTTGCTGCAAGATGCATCTATTTCCAAGTAGCCTAATAGTTTTACCCCACAATTAAAGGAAGTATTTTGTTCAATCTGTATGGACAGGAAGTAAAGAGAAATACAAGAAGATAGAATTAGCTTGTTATTAATTATTCTTAATGCCAGAGGCTCAGGAAGAGGTTTGTGTAGTTCATGTCAGCTGCAGAAAGGATAAGAAAAACAATAATGTAAACACAAGGACTAGTTAGAAGACCTCCATATAGGTATCCTAAATGACTTGTCATCTTGAGGAATAAAGCTGTAATAAGCCACAGCATGGTTTTGGATCTACTATTTGGAACTACTAATAAAGATATAACTTTTATGATGCTATACATTGGCTAGATAATATAATCTACAGAAGATAGCTCCAACAATCTAAACATACATTTTCTTCATTATGACATCATCCAGTCTGAATAAATGTAATAGATTATATACCTTATATGCAACTGTAAACTGGAGGTGGCTTTGAACTTGCTGGAACATACAAGTAACTGGTGGAAGGGCAGGGGGAAAAAAGAGACATATGTACAAATATTTGTAAAACTTTATGTATTAAAAAAATAATGATTAAAAAAAATAATCTATCAAACCCGGGTCCATATTCAACTACTATATGGTTGTTAATGTGTCTAATATTTCAATTAAAAAATAGAAGTAATAAAAAATGGTTATTAAAAAAGTAAAAACAAAAAGATAAGCATTAGGGAACTGTGACTACAGAAAGAGGGTCTTACAATAGGAAGCTACAGTGCAAATCCACTATTCATCTCCACAACACGGTCCTGGCTTTGGGAATGTCATGGACATTGCCTTCAAGTTTTACTAAATCAAATCTACAGTCAAAATACAACGAAACATGGTCCCATTGTGCCCTGTGTCACTGCCATAAGAACCTTCATTTGCATTATTCTGTTTCTAATATAATATTTGTACTTATAGGAACACTAGGGGCCCGGTGCACAAAAATTTGTGCACTCGGGGTGGAGGGAGTCCCTCAGCCCGGCCTGTGTCCTCTCACAGTCTGGGACCCCTCAGTGGATGTCCTATGATGGCCCCAGTCTGCCAGGTGCCTTCTGTGTGTGTGTGTGTGTGTGTGTGTGTGTCCCCACTGGGGACCTGCCCCCAGCTGCATCTGAGGCTCGGAGCAGTCCTCCTGTGTGTGTCTACCTGCTGGGGGCCTGCCCCCAGGCACACCGTGGAGGCTTGGAGCAGGCACCCCCTCTATGTTGATCTCTCAGACTCTTGCCCTCCCCAGCATGTTGTTCTCTTTTTTGAGCGTGGCCAGGGCTGGGTGCAGCCTGCCTCCCAAGCTTGCCTACTGCCCATC